>OX243813.1:31501404-31588904 GCA_945859605.1 Lumbricus rubellus
CGACAACGAGGTGGAGGAGTTGGAGGAGCTGGTGGAGGACGGAGATCTTTTATGGGTCAGGATGTATTCAGGGATCAGCAGGAACAGCTGAGAAGAAGAAGAGAACATTCTCCTCTTTTCTCTGCAATTTACTCAGGTACACATACGTTCTATCGTTATCTTATCAATCTCCATGCAAACAATGTCAGTTATAAATGTGATTATTTTATAGGCTAATAGGCTGTGATTATTCTCTGTTGTATACAAACAAATCACTTTAACCGCTTACCAGCTGGGGGCATAGGCATTTCCATAACATTTACGACACTTTTGTCAGTAAAGAGTTAAGCGTTCACTCCCCCGTTTCATCCGCTTCTCTCATCCGACCATCAGGTGATAAATTGATTGAAAAAACTTGATTGATTGAAAAACTTGATTGATTGATTTATCGGATGAATTGAAGTAATTAAACTGCAGCGTTCCTCTAATTGGTTGACGTCTGTAATTCGCTGCGAACCTCACATTTCTAGTCGTTCGCGCTCTTTGAGTACGGTATAGCCTAGTTCTGTCGCCAAAATTTAATGTTGGACTACTGCAACTTCTCTTTACAATTTCCACACTTTTTCAAGTTTACAGTCTCGAAAAGAGCCTGACTTGTTCTAACACACGTACATGTATACTAAAGCGCCACTGTAAACATCACCGCAAACTCCAGTTCTTAAATCGATTATCTGGTAAAAAAAATCCCAAGTCATATTCATTGCAAAGTATTATTAGGTCAGCCTGGACACCGCTAACTCACGTAAAACCAACTTCTAACCACTGCATGTCTAGTACAGATGACTTTGCCAACACATCGCATAATCAGGACGTTTCTGATCAGGATCATTTTAAAAAGCAGACCCATAATACCTGGATCTATCGCCATGTTGATGCAAACGATATTGGAAGTTTTCTATTTCTCTGTTTCACTGTAGGACATGCACTTGACTAGATTTCAGACAAGTCTTGTCTAGTGAAAATCCAAGGATGAAAATATAAGCTTACTAAATTTTTAGTGAATTATTAGAAGAACAAGGTGTAAAGAAAGAAGGCATGCAGCTAACTCTGCATGGGTTCGAAGTGTAGCGAGATAATTTTTCTCAGCATTGTCGTATGATGGTGGGTGGGCATTGGGCAAGCAGCTCTCTGCTGTGATGATAGTCCAAGTGATAGCTTGCGGTGTGTGACGATTCTTTCACCTGCAGCGATAAGGCCCCGATCTCGAGTCCATGCACTTGTGAATTCAGTACTTGCTTCTTAGTAATAATATTTAGAGTCAGGCATGGACTGCGGCTAGATGGAACAATATGCACTATAGAAGCTTGTATTGTCTATCAACCTATAAACTGCAACTGTAAGTCGTGAGTGCTAAGACTTTTCTTTTTGACCGGGCCTGGGTCGGGAGCGCCTCTGAGTAGATTTCTTGAAGGGGCGCTATATAAATTACATAGATAGATAGATAGATAGATAGATAGATAGATATATAGATAGATATATAGATAGATTATAGATTGATAGATTTCATTTCATTTCATTCATTTCAGGCATTTATATAGCGCCTCTTCAAGAATATCTACTCAGAAGCGCTCCCGACCCAACCACGGCTAAAGAGAACAGTCTTAAGAGCAGAGTAGAACGTAGTCTCAAAGGCTCGAGGTATTAGACGTAGTTCCACAGGGAGCCCATTCCAGGTTGCAGGGCCAACAACAGAAAAGGCACGGCGCTGCGCAATAGAAGTGCGTGACCGGGGGACAAGAAGCTCAGCCTGCTTAGAAGAGCGAAGAGAGCCACGGCGCTGGACGCTCAGGGTGGAGCAACAGAGCTCCTGTAAATAGACAGGGGCCACACCCGCGAGACAGCGCCAGACCAAGGAAGATATTCGGTATGTGACCCTTTGTGAGAAAGGGAGCCAGTGCAAGACATCCCGCATATGGTCAGTGACATGGCCAAATTTTGGGATGCGACCGACAAGGCGTGCCGCAGAGCGCAAGACCCGATCCAAGCACCCAACCCGAGTCACCGGCAGACCCACATAGAGGGCGCTGCAATAGTCTAAACGTGAGACAACGAAAGAGTGGATAAGCGTCAAGGCAGCGCTGAAAGTTAAGGAGCGGAGCACCACTCTAAGCTGACGCAATTGGTAATAGCAGCTGCGGCATAGCAAGTTGATATGCCGCGTGAAAGTAAGCTCTTGGTCCAAAGTGACACCAAGGTCCCGGACGCACGATTGGAATTCCTACACTTGCCAGACGCATACGGCAGATCTACATAGTAATGCATATTAATGAGCGCGCACGTGACCTGTCAATCAAACAACAGCGGTATTGATAAAACCAGTTCATCGTAAACGCGAGATTTGTATAGCGCCGATTGAATTATATCTGTCGAAGTGACTAAAAATAATTATACTGCACCCACCGAATAATTTTCGACGCTAAAATACACTTTTACTATAGGCTAACGACATCTTTAATAGAAGATATTCTTAAAAAGGGAAATTAATTCATTCACTGTGAAAAAGACCACTTCCCTTCCCTTACAGGCTTAGTTGGAGCTGGATGGGTGAAAATGTTCTTTATGAGCTGGATGAATCGAAATAACGTTAGAGTAACGGAAATCGGAATAAGTATTTGTATACCTGAAATAGAAGCTGGATTTATTAAAATGTTCTTGCTTAAATCGGATCTGGATGGATTAAATTTTTCCTTAGTAAATTGGAGCTGGATGAAAATGTTCTTGCTGAAATCGAAGCTGGATGGATTAAATTTTCTTTATGAAATTGGAGCTGGATGGATGAAAATGTTCTTGCTTAAATCGGAGATGGATGAATTAAACTTTTCTTTAATAAATTGGAGCTGGATTGATTAAAATGTTTTTGCTTAAATCGGAGCTAGATGGATTAAATTTTTCTTGTTAAATTGGAGCTGAATGGATGAAAATCTTCTTGTTATATAGGAGCTGGATTGACAAAAATAACTGAGTTGAACTGGATTTATGAAAATATCGCTTGACAAATGGTATTTTTATATATGAAATGGAAGCTGGATCAAGAGACGATAATGATAAAAAGGTTGAGAAATGGAGGCTGGATGAAGGCATTCTTATGTCTGAAATAGAAGATAGGTTGTTGATAAAAGCTTGATTGATGGACGCTTGATAAACGAAAGCTGGATAAACGGTTTTGCAGCTTAAATGGAAGCTTGATGCATGTTGAAATACATGAATGAAAATCAGAAATTCCATTTCTCAAGCGTTATTTTCGTCAATCCACAGACGCAGCATCGCTCACAATTTCTCTCATAGAACGTGCCGCCATTTTACTCGAGTGTTTACTAAAACCAACGACCACTGATAATAAAGACTAGGTCTATATTGGGCCACACCATAGCCACGACGTGATAGCTCACTAATATGCATAAACTTGTAGCTCCGCCTTGAATCTCCCAAGTGTAGGAATTCCAATCGTGCGTCCCGGACAGAGGAAGAGAAGGTGAACTGAGGGAATTCCTGGGCAAGAACTTCCAGGTCAATTTTGGCGAGCTGTTGGCGTGTGCCAAACCAGATAAATTGGGTTTTAGATGAGTTGAGTCGCAGGCGATTGGATGACATCCAGGCTTCCAGAGCCTCCATTGCTCGGCTCATGACTCGAACAGTGGAAGTGGCTGCCAGCGCAGAACAGTGCAGATACGCTTGCAGGTCATCCGCATGGGATTGGCTAAGGACAGAAGAAGCAGCAAGAAGAGAACCAAGATCAGCTGTATAAATAATATACAAAAGTGGGCCCAGGACAGAACCCTGGGGCAGGCCAAATGGGGCAGGAACCCATGGAGTTCTGGCAGACCCGTAGACCACAGAGAAGGAACGGTCGTGGAGAAAGGAACCAAGCCAGTCGAGAAAGTTTCCAGAAAGACCAAACGAGGTTGATAAGCGCTTATGAAGTATATGATGATCCACAGTATCGAAAGCCGCACTTACATCAAATAGTGCTAAAAGGGTGACCTGGGATCTATCGATTGCCCCATAGATATCAGAAAGGAGGCGAACTAAGAGGGTTTCCGTGGAGTGGCCCTTACGGAACCCAGATTGAAAAATCGGGAGTAAATTGTTTACATCAAGATATGCAGTTAGTTGAGAAGCAACAATCTTCTCAATTAATTTAGAAATGAAAGACACGTTAGCAATTGGCCTAAAGTTGGAAGGATCAGACAAGTCCAGTCCTTCACGCTTCGGAACTGGAACAAGGATGGACTTCTTCTGCGACGAAGGAAGAACTCCCTCTTGAAGAGAGCGGTTGCAGAGGACAGTCAGGAAAGGAAGGAAGACGTCGATGAACTCTTGCAGAAGGAATGATGGAAGAGGATCGAGGTCGCAGGTTTTAGGAGCTGAAGCTAAGATCATTCGCTTTAGCTCCTCGCTGGTTATCGGAGTAAGAGCTGAGAGAGAGCATTCCGTAGTAGGAAACTCTGGCGGAGGAGATCCAGCCGTCCCTTCACGAACCGACCTGACTTTCGAGGTGAAGACGTCCAAGTATTCACCAGCTGTGAACAGCGGTGTTGCGGGCCGACTTCCGGGATGAGACCGACCGAGAAGGTCATTGAATGTAGCCCAGAGCTTCCTGGGCTCTTTGGAGTGATGGATGATCTTATGCTCCCAATATAGTGTCTCCTTCTCCCTGTATCGACGGTGCATCTCTCGGACGAATTTCACCCAGTCAGCGCGGTCAGTAGATAGATAGATTATAGATAGATAGATTACAATGTTACATAAACCACTCCGAGCTGTTCGCTATTTACGATGCAGGAGTAGGACCCAGTAGCAAAGTACCTTCATCTTTAAGGGATCTGGGAGACTCTGTCACCGTGTCTTTGTCTCGATTCGTGCAGAAGCAGCTAGGCGCCTATTATAGGTATAAAATCATAATAACAAGCACACGGATGCTGAGAAGCATACACCGATTTGATTATGCAGACTATGAATCTTGATTCTGTGTGTTGGTCCATATAACAAAATTTGAGTCTTTATGATTATTTTACTGTTTATTTATTTCGCTCTTTCGTTTCTATAGGATTTACTGCTCTCGATAGGCTAACCGCGCTCAACAGCATTTTTTACTGTAGATGAAACCTGTTTGGATAAACGTTTTTAGGCCTAGATCTATTCATATTTCTCGGATTGGTCATGAGTTTTGATTAAAAAAACTTTGAGTCTTTCAGATGGTTTATATCATAGGCGTAGGGGACATTTCAACGTTGGGGGGGGGGGCAAAAATTAGACTTTTGCCCGAAATTTTTTTTCCCTCCGGCCGAAATCTTAAGAAAAATTTCCGTTACGTTTGCCCGAAAATTCTGACGACCTTTTTTAGTCATTCGGGCAAAATCTCCATTTTTTTTCGGGCAAGTCTGATTTTTCGGGCAAGAAGACCCGGAAAAATAAGAAAAGTAAAAATTTTCTAAAACTTTTTTTATTTTTCCGGGTCTGCCTGCCCGAAAAATCAGACTTGCCCGAAATTTGGGGGGGCATTTGCCCCCCCTGGACCCCCGTCTCCTACGCCTATGGTTTATATGGCTAGTTTAAGATCTTGAATCTACATGTGACAGTTATGTGACTCACATAGAACCGGTCTTCACTACATTGAGTGTTAAAGGGTTTTAGACGGACCTCTATTCCTCACATTAGGGGAGAAGTGAAGGATGAAACGCTTATACATTGCTAGAAAAGCTTAAAGTTTGAGTGATGCCACAAGAGCTTATATAGGCCTAGCGGTGTGGATTGCAAAGGATTTCTCCAGGAACTCTTTCACGTCTTCCTCAAAGTTCCTCCATGCAAGAGGCAAATGAGTGTTGAGAGAAAAATACATAAACTGCATAAATATATAAACTATGGAAAGCAGGGCAACCGAAGTTTCTTGCCACGTGTGCAGCTAAGATGCAGACCGATGATAGATTCGGTCTAAAATGGCAACTGACGACCGAAACGGCAACTAATGTCTTTCCAGATATTGCCATCAGTTCGGCCGGAAAAAGGTAATATTGCCTGCTGGCATTTCGGACGAGGCAGGGGGAGGCGAGGGTTGTCGCCTAAAGGCAAGATGGTCCCCCATGCCCCCATGCCACCCCTGCCATCCCTGCCACCCTCTGCCACCTCTGCCACCCTCTCCCCATCGTCCTTCTCCGACTTAGATGAATACTAATGTGAGAAGCGAATTCAGAGTGATTGCATTCCTGATGGAATTTCACAGCCACGCTTCTTCTAGGGGCGTTCTTCGCGACAGAAGCCAATGTAAACATCGTTCTTTCGTTCATTTATTCGCTTCTTTCGTCGTCCATCAATCAGCCTATGGCCTATTATAATACTAGCTACAGTCGGTTGGTCATTTGGTGAAGGAGTAGCTAGGGGAGTGAGTGAACCACTCATTTATTTATTTATTCATTCATTCAGTCGGTCATTCATTCATTCAGTCAGTCAATCAGTCAATCAGTCAGTCAGTCCGTCAGTCAATCAGTCAGTCAGTCGGTCAGTCAGTAAGTAAGTCAGTCAGTCTGTAGATCTCTCTATAATTGCATACTTATATGCATACTTGCATATCAATGCACTTGCATAGTAATGGCAATGCGTAACATAGGCTATTGCAAGCATGTGAGGCTTTGTGGGCTAAAGTGTGGGATCTAGATCTACCGTTCTAAGGTTCTGCGGTCATGGTAAAGCAATTGATATGCAATTATGCATAGGCTATAAGTGTGTTTTTTCTCTGCTGAGGTTTGAGGGTTGGACTGCAATTGCTGGACTCGAAAAGAAGAAAAGCGTCGATTTGAACGCAATGCTCAGTGAAAGCGACTTTCAATACAACGGAATCGTAATCTGTGCGGAACTATAAGCGCATTATAACTAATCTTATTGTGGCCATGCAGGTATACCCGATGCATTATAAAGTAATGATTCTACCAGAAATTATGTGTAGACCAGAATCCCGAAACGAGAAGACATCTACATGCAGGCCTATCTAATCTTGCATGAGTCTCGCGATACAATTGCGTTGGTATGCGTACTATTAGTTTATCCCCGATGCATGCATATATATATATATATATATATACACGAGAGTCTGAAGTCTCTGATGCAATTCAGAACATCGCCTGTGAAGATTAGGGCGAGAAGCAAAGGTCATTTAATTCGGTCGTCGTAGGACGCATGACTGGGTAAACGGTGGACAATGGTTGCAAGGCAGATACATGTACGTTGGCCTATAGAGACTAGAATATCCGAAGACCTGTTCTATCTTGCAAGGCAGATACGTATAGAGAATAGAATATCCGAAGACCTGTTCTACCTTGCAAGGCAAATCCGTATAGAGAGTAGAATATCCGAAGACCTGTTCTATCTTGCAAGGCAGATACGTATAGAGAATAGAATATTCGAAGACCTGTTCTACCTTGCAAGGCAGATACGTATAGAGATTAGAATATCCGAAGACCTGTTCTATCTTCCAGCAACAACAAAAGACCATTTAGAGACGATCGTTAAATTTCTGTATGCCTACATCATGCTGTAGCCTACAGATCCAACTGAAAATGTATGCCACCATTTCCCCAATGTTGCAGTTCATCAAAGTTTCGGACTTTGTGAACATTCAGTTCTTATTTAAACTGACCAAATCCGTCAACTTATGAGGCGCCTTTGATTCCATCAAAATAACCATTTTTTATTTTCACAACTATTTTTCTTTATTATTCACTAATTTCTTCTTTTGTTCCTTCATCCTTCCTTTTTTATCTTATTTTTTCTGTCATTGTTTTTCTCATTTTATGTCGCTGTGTCATTTAGAAGGCATTTCTTTAGCAAATAGCCTACTTATTCTTTCTTCTTTCCTTTCTAGCCGTAGGCCTATTTTCATTTTATTTTCCGGTTATTGTTCTTTTTGAAATTTGTGCATTGTTTTCTTTCTTGACCATTCTATTTGATTCGATCTATTTTTTATCTGCTTTCTTTTTTTGTTCCAATTCGTCACTGTTTCTTTTCACTTTCATTCTATCCCTCTCTCCGTCTTGTATTCGTAGGCCTAGACTTGACCTTTCGTTCTTCTTTCTTGTTTATCACTTCTCTGATGTTAATTTTTGATGTTCTCCTTATGCCTTCTTTCTGTCTTTCTTTACTCGTTTTACGTAAGCCTGCAACACATAATTCTTCCGCTAGATTTCATGTCGCTATTTCTCCTTTCCTTTTATTTCTTTCCTAATTCAGGTTGGTTGATCTTCTTTCATCCAAGTTCAACCACAGACTGACACTTCTATTTTCATATCATTATATTTTCTTCTTTTTCGTTGACCTTTTTATTTTCTTGTGTCATGCTGTTTTCTGACGTCGTCTTTCCGCTTGTTTTCCTGTCAACCTGTCTTTCTGTCAGCCTTGATGGCTCTGATCTATTTCAGGCTGTATTCATCTCTCTCGCTATATATGCTTTCTATGCTGAAAACACACGTACACACCCACACACACACCATGCCGTGCTATTTTATCCTCGTATACCCTCTCCTCGTTTTTTGATGATATTATTTTGTTTCTTTCCGCCAATTCGCAATCATGCCAGCACCTCGAGGTAAACACAATCCTGCCAACGTCGGATTATCATTGGTCAGCATATCCGTTTGCAGCAGACACAACTGACCAACCATCAGCTGCTAATGCTTCTATTTAACTCACTTTACACCGAGCACACTGAGGGCTGTGCAATGTATGCATTTCTGTTGTATTGTCAAAGCACTCGCCCAGGGTGAAAATTGCCGGGGTGGGGAATTCACCCTCCCCCACTGCCCCCAGTCTTTCTTAGAGCCCCCATAGTAAAGTCTGCTTTTCACAATCTAATTCCAAGCGAATCATAGTCTTAACCCCAAGCTGTTTTTTCACAATTCTTACACTGCACTCGCATGTGTTCCTTAGTCGTTCGCAACATGCGTGGTGCTTACTCAGTGCGAAAATGGAATGCATCTTGGGCTAGTTGGCCTGTGCTTAGTCCAAAAGAGGTTAGGGTAGACCGACGTCGGGGCTAAGCAAAAAATTTGAGGGAATTACTGTCACGCATGCGTCAACTTTTTACAACCGACGCGAACGTGTCCAGAAGGGAAAAGCGCGAAATCTGTCTAAATAACGTCTCACATTTCGCCAAACACAGCAGAGTCTAATACATCGAAACTGGGTTAATACTTTGACACTCAGAGGCATAAACTGATGCAGAGAAAGCTAGAATTGTTTTGGACACATGCATTAATTTGTAGAATGAGCGACGAGAGAAAGATCAAAGCGCTAATGTTCGGACGGATGGATGGTACAAATATAGGAGAGGAAGACCTCGTAGAGAGTGGCTAGAGCCTAGACGACATCACCGGATGGGGCAGAGCATCGCTACACGGCAATGTAAGTTTAAATTGTTCATTGCAGGCTTCTTCGCTTCGTTCGAGTGGCACCCGCCTTGACGACAAAACGATCACCAAAAACCACTATTTAGACCAGCAACAGTAAAAGCGTCCACCACCACCAGCAGCCAGAAGAATCTGGCCGCAAACAATCCGGTAGTCGACCAATTCCTTGGTCATCTGCTCCATAACCGGCGAAGTCCCCTTCTGAAGCAGAAGCAGAAGAGATTCGGCGCTGCAGGGCGGTGTCTGTCATTCGCCGCCTGTCCAGATGCCGGGTCGCAAGGGTCTCCTCGCACCTCAGAACAACTTCCTTGACACCATCGCCACCAGATTCGATGGAACACGTAAGTTGATCACATTGTAAGGAGTTAGTTCCGACGTATTTAAAGAAAACAAACACAGTTTGAATCGTTTAAATAAAGTATATTAATTCTTCTCGTTGTGTTTTTTACTTCTTCAGTCCAGTCGCCATTATACACTGTTCTCCTGCTATCTGCTGTTCCTCTGCTAACCTCTGCAGGGCCTACATCAACAACTGAAAGAAATAAGTAAGAAACCCCTTCCCACAGAAACAATCCTGACACACATTACGTGTACAGACCTATATTATAGGCCTATGCTATAACTATTGCCGTGCTCTGTGGGACCTGCATGTGGGCCTACCAATGCTGATCAGAAGATGACCAGAAACTATTCTTTTGAAAATGAGTTTGCAAGACATGCAGTACTCAACAACACTTTTTCAATCCTGCTTTTCTCAACTAATGCATGATGATACTACTTATAAAAACACTCTCTACGATACACATTTTAGTATAAAAATGTTCGTGTAAATATATATGTGTAGCCCTATACGTGAATAAAAAATGCCACACACACACACGCACACACGTGCATGCATGCATACATGCATGCGTGCATACATGCATGAATATTTACACATAGGATTATGTACATAGGCTATTCATCCATGAATGCAAACATGCATATACATCATGTTGTTTACTGTATACACACACGCACGTAGGCCTATACAAAGAAAGAGCGATTAATTGCTGCATGGAGACAAACAGCTGAACAGAGGAAAATAAACAATGTAGAAGACAAAGCCTGAGCCGACTGGTGCCTTGGTGATTGCATAAAACAAAGGGCAGACATCGCCGTGAATGCATTGCCTCGTTGAGGCTCAGCAGCGGTCCAGTTTAGATTTCCACATATTGTTATGTAAAGGGTGGGGTTAGGGGATAGTGGGGGTAGGGGAGAGTGGGCGCCGCGGGATCATCCGATCGATTTCGATGTATACCATACAAACATTTTATTATTACGATTATTTTTATTTATTTATTTAATGAACCATTGAAACAAACGTAATACAATTATGGCAGCGAACAGAATACTGGCTAAGTGCCAAAAAACTTCCACTCCTGAAGATCGTAGACAGCCGCGAGGTTGAATATAATTCGAGATTGTGTCGCTGAGATGCAGATGCATATAGCAATGCTCGGTGTGAAGATTTTACACGTGAGAAACTAAGACAGGTTAACTTAAATGTTAGTCACTATCCAGAACATATTTCTACATAAAGACAATATACAACTAACCCAGAACAGCGTGCTACGGAATGTAGGTTGCACGACGCGAGGCAGGAAGTGTTGCATGCGATGAAAAAAACACATGATTGTAGGCATAAAATTTCTGTCATGAGTCAAAATACGAGAGGATAAAAATAGAAGTGATTACTTAACAGACGACAGCAAACGTTGCGATCACGATTCGCCGGAGATGTTACTGTGGCCTAGAAGAAAGGAAGGGGACCAAATTTCGCGACCTTCCTCACTTCCCATAATTATTGAATAACTGAACCGGCCCCGTCGACGCTCCATGGAAGTTGGAAAGTCCATGCCTAACAAATATGATGATAATAATAGCAACCATCACTATCAATATTGTTTTTATATTTTTTATCATTTTATTTAGGGCCTATCCAGAGTTTCTACGATCTTTCAGGTTCTCAGGAATTCTGGTGCAAAAAAATTATACTTGCTAAATCATTGAAGATGACGATGATGATAATTAAGATGCTGTTCGATAATAGCCTAACTGTTGTTTTGCGTCTTGATGGCATAACTTTCTTCAACCAATTAAAAATCGGTTCTGTCGATCTTGCGTGGGAAAAAAGTGAGGATATGAGTGCATTCAGTAGGCCTACAACAACACTAGGGTATGCCTATGTTGGTTTCCATCACATTGAAAATTAGGCCGACGTGCGTCATCTTCTTATTGGAGCCAAGATCTTATTGGTCCCATCTTGAGTTGTTGCTGCCCTCTATCCGTCTGTTTATCTGTCTGTCCTTGTCTTTGTCTGTCTGTCTGTCTCTCTCTCAACGACTGACATTCAGGGCTTTTTTAACGTGCAGTTGTACACAAAATGTGCAGTTCTAATGGGATTTGTGCAGTTGAAGAAGCACCTTGTACAGTTAAAACTAGCATAAAGTGTCATTGTCCTCCGATTGGATACATGTAATTTACCGTGGAGGATGTGAAAGGAAAAAAGGGGTTGTGCAGTTATAAAAATTCCTTTATAACAGCCCTGCTGACATTTTCACAGTCCCACTGAGAAGTTTCGATAAAAAATACTGCAAAATTCTCATACAGTTGGTATTGTTTGTTTGATTGGAAAGCGTTGGAAGACAATCACTATTGTCTTGCGCTACGTTGTACGTTGATTACTTTCTTCTGTTGTCCGTTAGAAGAATAATTATCATCGAGATCTTCTGTGTGTGTTGACCTTCCACCTTTGCCCTACAGCTTTTCTTTCCAAAGGTCATCGAGGTCATCCAGACCGTGTAGGCGTTGCTCCGTTGCTGTAAAAGACTGCAGAAGGTCGTGTGCGTGATTTCATCAACTCGTTTTTTTTCGCTTTCCTCGATCGTTTCGATTCTATGGACAGAATAAAATAATGTTTAGCCGTGTCTCGTCGCAAATTGAATTTACTGCTCGCTAAACTCTTTTGTTCAGCGACGAGGCTTTAACCGAAAAATCGGCAGAAAAATCAATGTTGCTTCTTGCAAACGCGAACTAATTTTACTCTGCTGTGAGAAAAATGCGTTATATAAATTAGAATAGATGTATAGCCTACTCTATAAGTTCTATTAGGCTAACCTTTCTCTACGCTGGTAGGCTAAATGATGCAATTCAAAATGCAATTCTGATTTTCAGGTCCACTGCTGTCCGTCCATGTAGATTTTACGCTGCAGTTTAAGTCGGATGCACGATGATGCAATTGTGATGCAATGGTGATGCAATGATGATGCACTGATGATGACGCAATGATGATGCAACGAGGATGCAATTATGATGCAATAATGATGCAATGATGATGCAATGAATCCAATGATGATGCAATGAGTATGCAATGATGATGCGCTGATGATGCAATAATGATGCAATTATGATCGTCATCTGCAATCATTATTGCATCATCATTGCATCCTCATTGCCTCATCTTTGCGTCATCATTGCATCATCATTGCGTCATCATTGATGCAATGAATCCAATGATGATACAATGAGGATGCAATGATGATGCAATGATGATGCAATGAGGAAATATATCATTTTCGCTGCAAAATTAACTGATGATCTTTTTATTTTATATTTAATTTTTAATATTTCCTTCTATTTTACCAAAATTAACCACATGTCCATAATTTATATGCATGGACAATTGGACACATACCCGCCCTTTTTTCTTTGGGTGAAAATTTCTACACGTTGACTTTTCTTTTTTGACATATGTACAACACCTCGCAATTTTTTCTGAGGGAAAGTCCAGTCCTGGGGGAACTTCCCCCCCAAAGACGTCTAGATTAAACACTGCATAGCAGCAATGTCATCAAAGAACAGGTAGCGTTTGGATGCAGGGTGAACGACCGACCGAACGACCGACCGACTGATGATTGGAATTTTTAACGCGAAGCCAGACACGACGTACGTATAGAAATGTGGTATAGATGATGATGAGGAGCGAGAGTGATACTTGGTGTGACATATGATGTAACACCAATGCACTGATGTGACTCGACGATATATTGTGTCTTCTGTCATCTTCAGTTCGAAAAACCGGAGGCTGAGAATGATGATGATGATGATGTTGTTGTTGTTGTTGTTGATGATGATGATGATGATGATGACGATGGTTATGATGATGATGATGATGATGACGATGATTATGATGATGGTGGTGGTGGTGGTGGTGGTGGTGATGATGACGATGATGATGATGATGATGAAGAAGAGGATGATGACGACTACGATGATGATGATGATGATGATGATGATGATGACGATGATGATGATGATGATGACAATGACGATTACGATGATGATGGTGATGATGATGAAGAAGATGATGATGACGACTACGATGATGATGATGATGATGACGACGACGACAAATGATCGTTATGTTGATCTTAGATCGTCATTCTTTTAATTTCGACTGAGAGGCAAAGCAACGGTCGCGATCGAATGCTGTGTTATTCCTAGCGTTCCGTCCGTCCCCTCTGCCCTTCTGCCCCTCTGCTCTTCTGTCCCTCTGCTCTTCTGCCCCTCTGCTCTTCTACTCCTCTGCCCATCTGTCTCTACGTCTATCTGTCTCTCTGTCCATCGACGGAGACCCAGCGACCGAGCGACTGCTGTCAGTTTCTCTAACCATCTGTCCCTCTGTCCCTTTGTCTTTCAGCCCCGATGTCCCTCTGTCCCTCTGTTTCTCTATCCCTCTGTCCCTCTGTCTCTCTATACCTCTGTCTCTCTGTCCATCTCCCTCCGTCCCTCTGTTCTTTTGTCTTTCTGCTCCTGTGTCCCTCTGTTCCACTGTTTCTTTATTCCTCTATCCCTCTGCCCATCTGTCCCTCTGCCCATCTGTCCCTCTGTTCCTTTGTCTCTTTAAACCTCTGTCCCTCTATCCCTCTGCTTATCTGTCCCTCTGTCCTTCTATCTCTCTGCCCATCTGTCTATACGTCCCTATGTCCCTCCGTTCCTCTATCGGAGACCCAGCGACCGAGCGACTTCCGTCAGTTTCCGATTATATGCATGAGACGATTCATCACATGCATGCTGTAGTTGCTGCTGCGATCGCGTTTCTTGTGTCATGGTCACGCAGAGGAAGGGGAAGGTGGGGCACTGAAGAACACTGCCCCGAGCAAAACAACAGACAACGATGAGGGAGAGAGGGAGCATTGGGAACGTGTGAGTTATCACGATTGCGGGTATTATTTGCATATAACACTGTGTCTTTTCTTCAAGTTTCTGTGTTCCTCTAACGAATGGGACAACAAAGTAAACCCCCTAAGGTTTTTGCCAATATCTTAGCCAGAAGTAAGCATTTTAAATCACGTTCTCCAAGCTTAAAGGCAATTCCTGCTTACGAAAAGCAGTCATGTTTTACCAAATAGCAAAAGAAGAAAGGTTATATCGCTTTTAGTGAGTCCACCCACTGTTTTTGACGATCCCATAAATAATTATAGCGCAAGAAAAAGTAGCGACAGTTTTAAAAAGTCACATCTCAAATAATTATTGTTTTCAAATGAACTTGATTGTGTGCTCCACAACTTGTTGTCAATGTGTCCTCCACCAGTGTCCAAACTTGTTCTGATTGTTTTTGTAAAGCTCTTGATGTCATCGATGTGTTTCTGAGGTAAATCTTTCCATATCATCTCTGTTTAATATTGCTGCAGATTGAGACATTTCTCCAGAGATTTTGAAAACTTGTTGAAACCTGATGGGGCACGTTCTGTGGGGCACATCTCTGAATGGGGCATGGATATATATGATATATATATATAATATATAATTATATATAAATATATATAGGTGTGTCTGTTTGTATTGACGAGAGTGTGATTCTATTGCGTAAAAGCACCTCACTACATGTCTGCTAACGACATAATTTACGAATAACAAGGTTATTGAACAATCGTCAATGATCGTGCTTTATATACAGCGTTAGAATTAAGCTAACTTGTATAATTATGTCTTTTCTCTTTATAACTTTTAGTTATCAACTTATCATCTAATCATGTACGCACTGATGCCACTGATGGCGAGTTGTTTGTGCATCCACATGATCCACATTGTCTGCATAAATTCGAATGGCGCCGGTTTTTACTTTCATTTGAAGCTTGAATTGATCCCTGTTGTTTTTAAGACTTTAGCTTTGAGGCTTTGGTTGGCATAAGACGCGTGCCGCTTTACTGACATCTTCGATGAAACGTTGCCTAGCTTCTAGACTGATGTCGACTTCTTCGAATACATGTATGTTATGATGTGGCTGCTGATTCTGCGTGCACTAAACTCAGACGCTAAATAGAGAAAGATGACACGCAGGGATAAAGAGAGAGACAGAGATAGAGAGAGAGAGAGTGAGAGAGAGAGAGAGACAGAGACAGAGACAGAGACAGAGACAGAGACAGAGACAGAGACAGAGAGAGAGAGAGGCAAAGGTAGAGACAGAGACAGAGAGACAGAGACCGAGAGACAGAGAGACAGAGATATAGAGACAGAGAGACAAACCGAGAGACAGAGAGACAGAGATAGAGAGACAGAGAGACAAAGACAGAGAAAGAGAGACATACAGACAGAGACAGAGAGACAGAGGGAATCAGAGAGAGACACACACAGAGACATACAGACAGACAGACAGACAGACAGACAGATATAGACAAACAGAGACACAGATAGACAGACAGAGTCAGACATATAGAGAGAAGAAATGGACGGCGTGACAGAAAGAAGTGACGGGCGAATGAATAAACAATCGACACAGTATATAGTGTAAGAAAAGACAAAAAGAAACAGAGATAAAATCGCACAAAGTAAACTCGGCAGCGAAGGACGTCACGAGTATCGAACGGAAGAGAAGAGAATAAACTCTTAGAAAAACAAACGAGCAAAGGCAAAAGAATGCTGCAGGATATTTAGGACTTGCAGCGCAAGAATACCGTGACCTCCGACCTCTGTATATACACCGACCTATGACCTTCAGATCTGATTGGTGGTTGGTTTCTTGGATGGAAGAAACTGCATCAGCAGCATCGACGGTGAGAACTGTCTCTTCAATAATTCAACGGTTTGCAGCAGCGGCGTTCAAGCGACAGCGGTCAGAGACGAGAGTCTGCAGCCACTAGTTCCCGTCAGAGAAAGCTATTTCCTTCTTGGCATCTAGTGAGCGTGAACATAAGATTTACTGGCGACCTGGAGCCATGGAAATCGGCATCGTCGTCGTCGTAGTCGCTTCGGTCCGTGCATGCCATCATGAGAAGGCAGACAGTTCAGAAGAAGTGAAAAAACGGTCAGACAAATCTCGATCGAATTTAGGACGTTTCCCATTTAGTTCGTGCTTGGATTCCTTTAGTCCGGATGACCAGTATCAGTATGGGCTGTTGTCATCGCATACCTGGTTCAGTCTTAGAAGACGGTGCCAGTATTAATTTCTGTGCTTTGAAACAAGTTAGCGTCCGAATCCGTTGAAAGCTATACACTTCGAAATCTGTATGTGATGCTTGCAGTTAATCGGAAGTCTAAACATGTTTCAAAGATTCATCCGATTTTCGGAAGGTGTTGTCGAATTCCTGACCACGAGTTGTTCTAATTGAATTTAGCGGAAAGAACGATGCATCCAAGCGCAGAGCCAATGACTGTGCGCATGGACGCATAAACTATTCCAACAAATGACTAACTTTTTCAAATAAAACGCCTGAAAACAGTTCAGAACCTCTCTCGCCCGTGCAAGTAATGCTCCCATTATCCCATACACCACATAGCCTATACTTCTGTTCTCAAATCGCTTCATTGGCTATAGTATCCATTGCAAGATAGCATCTCTTATACATGTATCTACAACAGTACTCCATCCAAACTCTCAATCGTCATACATTCGTCACGTATTCAACGTCCAACTGCCCGGTTCTATATTCATTTTCACCATATCTTTATCTCGGTCTTGCATGACCTCATGCACTTAAATTTGGAACGGATTTCGAAAGTCCACGGTCAGATCGCTCATAATTATCATCTCGCCTCTTAATTACGCCTTTACTCCGCTTGCACTCCGTTAGCCTACTCACCTCTGCTACTTTTCACTAACAACCGAACTCAGAGCTGTTTGTATAAACTCCTGCACCACCACCACACGAGTCACGACCAACATCATCACCTTAGATTACCACTGTTACAGCACAACGCTGTCTATTATTGCGGACTTGATATGACGCAGCGCCTGTGAATAAGCTGATCTTCCTGACGTGACTATTGCAGGGGCTGAGAAATTTACGAAGATTTGTTACATTTACATTTGCAGTTACATTTACATTTACATTTAGTCATACACAGCCTATAGACGTCTGGTGGCGTTCAGTGCCGCAAGCACCGAGAGACAAATGCGATTCGTCATTGTTAGTGCTAATGCGATGATTTTTTATGGTTCATATTCTATGATTCGTAATGCGCAATTGCACATCGAGGCTAGAAATGTATTTTGTTACCATCTACTTTTGATGATTATTATTGCTTGCTGTATTTCTGCGTGGTCGTTGTCTGCTTTTCTGCGAAAATAGCCTAACGTTGTGTCTGCATTTTTGCGATAAAACATCAGATTTGAGCGGTCACATGATAAATGCTGCTTCTCCATTCGTTCGGTTTTCGAATTTCTCATATTATCAGGTATACGATTCTTAGACAGGCAAGCAGAAAGAAGAGAAGAAAAATATAAGGACAGAGAGGAAGAGAGCGTGCGTGAGAGAGTGAGACAGACAGACAGACATACAGACATACAGACATACAGACAGAGACAGACAGACAAAGAGACATAGAGAGAGAGCGGGAGAGTGAGAGAGCATGGAGATAAGAGAGACAGATGAATAGTGTTTAACTGCACATTGAGAAGAGACTGAGAGGGGCAGAGAGAGAGACATACAGAGACAGACAGACAGAGAGCGACGAGAGACAGAGATGGACAGTAGTAGATGTACAGACCGGCAGACAGACAGACAGACAGAACGAGAGAGAAAGACAAGAGAGAAAGACCAAACAGCAGACGGAGGAGTGATGGATGGAGGAGAGAAGGAGACAATGCAAAGAAGAGGAGGAGGAGGAGGAGGAGGAGGAGGAGGAGGAGGAGGAGGAGGAGGATGGAGAGTCGTCTAGTATTAACAGACGTCGTGTTTTATGTGAAGAAAACCAATTCCAACATCCAAACATCGCGACCATGCATTCGATGCTTTAACAAATTGCTTTGGTCGTCGTCGTCGTCGTCGTTCATGTCATGCATGTGGGACCGAAGCCTCAACCGAGGACGCAGCACAAAAGTATACGTACGTCCTAACCATACCCAAGGTAAACACAGAACATAACAACTGAACGTACATGATATACTCTACTATAGGCCTACATAAATTGCATATGAACATCGAAGGAGTGATGAACCACGAGAGAGAATCAGCTGCTAAAAGCAGGAAACGAAAGAACAATGGAATCAACATCACAATAGAATCAACAATAGAGTGTAAGAAAAGAGAAGACAGGAAAACAAAGAAAGAAAAGATAGATAGGTCTACACAAATCACAAGAGTTGAAAATATAGAAAAGATTCATTAAACAAAGAAAGAACTGTAACAAAGGGAATTGTATTCATGAAATTGTCCAGGACGTATTAAGTCTAAGGACCAACACAAATCAAGACAAGGTCTCGCGAATGAGAGGATAAAAACTACTTCAGTCATATTTTATGTTTTATGTATCATAAAATTATGTTGTATTATGGTTATGAATGTGGTGCTTCAGCATTTTCGAGGCAAAGGTCTAAGCGTTCGCTGAGTCGCTCTAAAATTACTTTTTGGGTTCTGCGTAAGATTCGATAAAGCGAGTGTAGTTTGCGGACTTTTAGTGTACAGATATAATCATGGGCGCCCGCAGAAAATTTTGCAGAAGGGGGCAAAAATTTTACGGTGGTCAGGTTACATTTTTCAGTGACAAAAGCATGCTAAATACAGCGCTGGAAATTAGAAACACGGGTATTTTTTCAAAGACGTTTTTAATGCAAATTTCTCAGTTTCATTTTGTGTATTATTTTTGCGAAAAATTGGTTAAAAATCCAAAAGTAGATGTTAAAAAGTAGGTCCATGAAAGGCAATATTATATATAATTATATATTTATTTCTATAGAGATTTCTAAACGTAAATTTATCACTTTCACATGTGTATCATTCGTATGATTAGTGTTTTAATGCAAAGAAATTTGTTAAAAACTCAAAAGTAGTAGTTAAAAAAATAAGTTTCACTTTTCCAGGGGGGGCAAGTGCCCCCCCTTGCCCCTATGTGCGGGCGCCCATGGATATAATATGTTTATGCCTACAGAATGTATTTTTCATGTGGTTGTAAAACTTGTAACATTTTAACAGTCTATTGTTAGTGATGTTCTAGTGTAAACGAGAGTTTTGCTGTTTTTTCTCGACTATCTGGTCGTGCCGCGGAAGTGTACTCAGGGAAGCAGAAACTTGGCAATTCCGTGATTATAGGAACTCTCGAGCAGTCGAGCTTAATCCAATTGTAGCATCGCCCTCTGCATGCTGGTCACTCATGGTCAGTCATGGTCACTCATGGTCAGCGGAAGAAAGAAGGAAGATTAAGAGCGTCGTCGGAGTCGATCGCGGCTTCCTTTGAAGTCTTCTTTTCACAGATGAAAGGAGCCGCCGGAAAAGTGGATCAGTGACGCATCATTTCCTAATGAGCAGACTCGGCCACCCCTACCCCACCCCACCTACCCCGACCCAAAGCGACGACGACGAACACTGCAGTTGAGAGTGGGAGCATGCGCAGGACACGCATCCAAGCGGAAGTAGTAATTAGCGCTGCAGGCTGTCGCCGGAATGTCGCCTATTCGAATCCCGTTCTTGTTGCGTCGTGATAATACAAACGGAAGAACATTGACCGCATGGTTGTTTTGAAGTGTTTTTGTGTTTACATTTCATGTACTGAACTATGGAAGGTCATGATTGTGCATAGATCTATATAGAGCTGGATCTAAAAATAACACAAAAAAGGGAATTCTTATACCGATGAACAGCAGCTTGCATATTATAATGTATATAGAGTTATAGACTATGTAGATATCCACATGCAGTTGTATTGCATTGTATTGTATTTGAGCATTTATAAAGCGCATCTAGTAGGTCGAACCGTTCAGAAGGGCTCCCAGTGCGCAAGAGCCCACCAGAGGAAGCAGGTTTTGAGAAAAGAAAATCGATACATGCATTCATTCACACGCGCTTACGCACTTTACACATGGCTTACATAGTCTACAATATACATACAAAATATATAACTCCCGAAAAAAAACATAGAAAACTAGGTAAAGGCTTTTGTTCTTCGAATTGTGAACTGGACTGCAGAGACTTCTGCTAAACGTATTGATCTGAAAGAAACGAGATCAGCACCAGAGCAGAATCCCAAAGCGATCAATCCGTGGAACTGGAAGTTGAACATTCCCCCGTCCTCCTCCTCTTCCTCCTTCTCTTCCTCCTCCTCCTACTACTTCTCCTCCTCTTCCTCGTCCTTCTCCTCCTCCTCCTCCTCCTGTTCCTCCTCCTCTTTCTCGTCCCTCTCTTCGTCCTCCTCCTCCTCCTCCTCCTCCTCCTCCTCCTCCTCCTCCTCCTCCTCCTCCTCCTCCTCCTCCTCCTCCTCCTCCTCCTCCTCCTCTGACCACGCAATGATTGGTCACTGTTTGCTCCTCAATGTCATTGAACAACAGCCACGATGATTGTGGTCGGCCTGTCTTCAACTCGCCACAGTCAAGCACAATGACCGTGACCTCTTTTACATTAAATACCATGACCTCTTTTACATTAAATACCATGACCTCTTTTACATTAAATACCATGACCTCTTTTACATTAAATACCATGACCTCTTTTACATTAAATACCATGACCTCTTTTACATTAAATACCGTGACCTCTTTTACATTAAATACCATGACCTCTTCTACATTAAATACCATGACCTCTTCTACATTAAATACCATGACCTCTTTTACATTAAATACCGTGACCTCTTTTACATTAAATACCGTGACCTATTTTACACTAAATACCATGACCTCTTTTACATTATACCATATTATTTCATCGTAGAAACCACCGTCCTAAGAACTGTTTGTGAAACTATTGCAGACTGTTCAGTGACCAACTGATCTCAATGCCGTGAATTTGAGCGAGAACTCACGACTAAAATGTCTACATTAACTGTTGCCCAATAGCGGCTGTGAGTCATTATTCATCTGTCACAATGTGGAATTGAAACATTGGTTGTGATGACTTAGCAATAAACTTTCCTTTCATAGAAGTAACAGAAGCACTGACCGAATTGAAGGTTTGTTTTGTTTGCATGTGCACTTGTTATAGCGCCCCTTCAAGCTAACTACTCAGAGGCGCACCCGACTGCAGCGCGGACACTGCATCGGAGTTTCACGCCGAAGCGCTGAGCAATTGCAAGTGAAGGACTTTCCCAAGGTCCCTATACACGGCGACTTTAGGTGGATCGAACCTGCAACCCTCCGGCTGCAAGGCAACAAACATACCCACTACACCACCGCGCCCCTAGGTGGCATTGGAACTGTTGCTTAGTGGTCGGTTGATCGAGAAAACAAATTTCCAAAGTCTCCCAAACTGGGTAGAATTGATTACCTTAGAATATTATTCCCAACACAAGAGAGATAGGCCTATCTAACAGCTCATGGAATGGCATGCACCCGCTTTTGGATTCGACCTTGTTATGCTTCGTATGAGCATGGCACTAAAGTATGTCATTTTGAGAGCCATCAATGCGATGAGGACACACCTCCTCCTCCTCCTCCTCCTCCGTACTGGTACCCTGTTTGTTATGCCATCACAGCATCAGAGCGACGACGTGCATGCGATAGCGTGACAGCGCCATATAAAAGCACTCAGGGTCTCTGCAGGGAGCGTGGACTAAATATTATTCTGCTATTTCTATTTTTCATGAATGTTTGTCCGACGCATTTACTCTGCCATCGAATCGAGGGAATTAGCGGAGGAGTTGTTCGCTTTGAGAGATTTATATACGCAAGCAAGAATCACCATGTTGCTGCATTAGCAGCGATAGGAAACCTATTGTATGTAAAGTAATATGTAAGACCAAAATGTGCGACAAACGTATGACCGTGACCATGACTAGACCATGACTATGATCATGATCATGATTGTAGCCATGATCATAATCTTGATCATGACCATTACTATGACCATGACCATAATCATGATCATGACCATTAGCCTATACTATGACCATGACTATGATCATGATCATGACTATAGTCATCACCATAATCATGATCATGGTCATGATCATGATCATGATCATGACCATGACTATGACCATGACCATAATCATGATCATGATCATGACTATGGCCATGACCATGACTATGGCCATGGTCATGGCCATAGTCATGGCTATAATCATGATCATGCGTCTGTCTCACATAATTCGAACTGATAATATGTGAATGAATGAATATGTCATCGTAAAGGCTTTCTTTATTTACTACTTTGTTTACTTTGTGGCACTTTGTGCTTCATTCGAAAACTCATCGTTACACAGGAGGAAGACCTGTGTGTGTGGGGGGGAGGGCAACCGACCGAGTTGCTTCGACCTGTGGCTTAGTTTTAGTGTGATGAATTATGACGACATAGTCATGGTCTAGTCATGGTCACGGTCATCAATAACTGTGTCATTGGTGGCAACGACACATGATGATTGATGTGACAGCAGAATGATATTTAGATCTATATAGGACCTGCAGTGCGGACAGTTTCAGCGAATTCAATGGCGACATGAATATGGACGGCGTCTCGTCTAGTCTGGTCGTAGAAATGCTGAAGAAGTCCCCCGAGTTCAGCTTAAACTTCTACAGTGATCATGTAAGCCTTTTGTAAGGTTTTACATGTAGCTTAGACCATGACCAAGGTAACTAACTTAGCATATATATACAGCCACATCAACGTTGTGCAACCGAAGTGTTGTTCTTTGATTAGACTTTCCACAACCGATGGTAGTATACTCACGGTTACGAGATCATGATTAATATTCTGCAGCTGCTGCTACCACTAGTGATACAACAACTACAAAAACAATAACAGCAACCACTACTACTACTATAATAAAATAAATTGTGGGGCACAGTGGTGTAGTGGGTACGTTCGTTGCCTTGCAGTTGGAGGGTTGTAAGTTCGAATCCACCTCAAACCGCTCTGTAGGGACCTTGAGCAAGTCCTTCACTTGCAATTGCTCAGCGCTTCGGCGCGAAACTCCGATTCAGTGTTCTCGCTGTAGTCGGGAGCGCTTCTGAGGAGAAATCTTGAAGGAGCGCTTTAACAAGTGCACATAAAATATTTTATATAAACAAATGATAATGACAATAATAATATTACACAAATGCAGCAATTTGATTACTGTTGTTGAAGGTAAAATATAAATGTGTAGGCCTATAAGCTTACATAATTATAAACACAGAACAATGATGTGTGTTGACCAGTTTTTGATAAGAATATACAGGGACCTAATGACACGCAATTGACATTTCGCCATTAGGAATGGCATGAATACAGGAAGGTGTTGCTGATATGAAAGCATCAACCGCGATGAATAGATGAACGGATGTGGCTCAGAATAAGCACTAATTGTCTGGTCGTCTGCATTACCTCCTGGGTCAGTTCGCCCGACCATTATGTGCAGACTCAGCCGACTTCTTGCAACTGCACATGTATCTTTTACTTTCGACGGTTTTTGTTGCGCTCTGAAAATCGCATTCACTGCAGGCGATATAATTGGCGGACTGTTCACTATTCAAAACACTCTGCAGAGCAGAATATGTCTGCTGCCTGCATGGGAAGAGAACCATAATTATTACAGTTCGACATGTAGGCCTACGCCTTCATCGAAGACCATACCTACAGGGTGAGAATTGCCGGGGGTTTGGGGGTTTCAACCCCCCAGTCTTTCTTAGAGCCCCATGTTAAAGTAGGTTTTTCACACCCAAATTCCAAGCGGATCATTGTCCAACCCCCCCCCCCCCCAGTTATTTTTCCACAATTCTTACACTGCATAGCGACATAGCCTATATACACATATAGCCTGATATCATGTTAATAGAATGTCAAATGGAAGGGACAGAGGCCGTCCATAGGTGCGTGACGTCATTTATGGATGGTCTGTCAACATGATTCCCCTTCCCCGGTGCACAGTGGAATGAAGGCCATCTTGCTTAATTTGCGATAGAATCAGAATGAAGAAAATGAGAAAGCGTGTGTTGAATCGTGAACAATCACCCAAGAATGTCGTTCAACTGCCCCTCTTCCCCCTCACCGGTGCACAGTGTACTGTGTACCTCACTTTCATATCCTTTTGTCGAACAGCTATCGTCATGGCAACCACCGTTGCTACGCTGCGACCAATCAGATTAAAGGAAGGAATTTAAATTGGCAGAGCACTTGGATCATGGCGATGTAATCCAATTGCAATCATCATTTGTTGCGCTCTTCAGCTTTACAAATCGATTCGTGAATATTGTATAAAACATGCAGGTCATCGCGGTTTGAACATCACAGTGTATTTCTTGCTACATGAGTTTAACTAGGCCTATACGAATTTAATTATATTCTTTATTGAACAATCCGGTTGACAGACCGGTTACAGTGTACTTAAACAGCTATGCAATTGAAACAATTCGCAAGAACGAAAATTACAAAAGACACAAATCTTAGCTGTTGACCGACATACATGTAGGCCTATACTAGGCCTGATGAAGACAAACCAGAAATTAGGTCTGTATATTATAAAAACAAAAGAAGCAAAGTCGGGCTAAACGATGAAGCGGATATGGACAATGGGAGATAAGCCGATTTAATTAATTGCCTCAGTTTCTAAGTCGTTTATAACAGATGAACGCAACCAACTGCGTTATAGCCTACTGCAGCTGCAGCCTGTGATGTTATGGATAAACGAAAATTGAATGAAAATTGACTGATCGATGAAAGCAATTTATAGAAGTCTAATGGAGGGGACAGAATTAATGTCGTGATTGAACTGCAGGATACGTTGCTTTATATAATATTTAAAATTATGGGAAAGGCTGTATGCAGGTTTGATACGTTGCTTTATATAATACTAGCTGGGATACCCGGCGATGCCCGGGAATTTTATGTAAGTGGCCGTGAAGCTGTGTCGACGGAATAGAAATAGCAACGGTTTGGGCTTTCACGCCCCACCATGGCCCCCTCCACTGGCTGGACCTGACGGTCCTCTGTCTACATGGCTCCCCCCATTCTCCCTCTGGTGGCAGAGATTCGCCAACTCGTTTCTCTGTCTAAATGCAAAATTTGACATCAAAAGCTGAAAAAATTTCGCCCCCCAAAACATTTCGCTCCCCCTAACCAATGCCCTGCCCCGCCCGGCCCCTGCGGGGCGATCGAGGTGTGTGTTGGTTGGGGGGCAAGGTGGTCCCGGTGGCATGCTATCTAGCTGCAACGTTTCAGGTGAATAGCTGCGAAACTATGGCGATGGTGTAAAAATAGGAAAAATGGAGTTTGGGGGTCCCCCATTTTCCCCCTGGTGGTAGAGATTTGCCAACTCGTTTTTTGGGAGGACCTGACGGTCCTCTGTCTAAATGCAAAATTTGACATCAATTGCTGAAAATATTTCGCCCCCTAAAAATTTCGCCCCCCCTAAACAACGCCATGCCCCACCCGGCCCCTGCGGGGCGAGAGAGGGGTGTGTTGGTTGGGGGCAAGGTGGTCCCGGTCAACCTATCTAGCTGCAACGTTTCAGATGAATAGCTGCGAAACTATGGCGATGGTGTAAAAATATGGAAAATGGAGTTTTGGGGTCCCCCCATTTCCCCTCTGGTGGTAGAGATTCGCCAACCCGTTAACCGGGGGGTACCTGACGGTCCTCTGTCTAAATGCAAAATTTGACATCAATAGCTGAAAATATTTCGCCCCCTAAAAATTTCGCCCCCCTTAACAACGCCATGCCCCACCCGGCCCCTGCGGGGCGAGCGAGGTGTGTGTTGGTTGGGGGCAAGGTGGTCCCGGTCAACCTATCTAGCTGCAACGTTTCAGGTGAATAGCTGCGAAACTATGGCGATGGTGTAAAAATATGGAAAATGGAGTTTTGAGGTCCCCCCCATTTCCCCCCTGGTGGTAGAGATTCGCCAACCCGTTAACCGGGGGGTACCTGACGGTCCTCTGTCTAAATGCAAAATTTGACACCAATAGCTGAAAAAATTTCGCCCCCTCCCAAAACATTTCGCTCCCCCTAACCAATGCCCTGCCCCCGCCCGGCCCCTGCGGGGCGATCGAGGTGTGTGTTGGTTGGGGGCAAGGTGGTCCCGGTGGCATCCTATCTAGCGGCAACGTTTCAGGTGAATAGCTGCGAAACTATGGCGATGGTGTAAAAATAAGAAAAATGGAGTTTGGGGGTCTCCCCATTTTCCCCCTGGTGGTAGAGATTTGCCAACTCGTTTTTTGGGAGGACCTGACAGTCCTCTGTCTAAATGCAAAATTTGACATCAATTGCTGAAAAAATTTCGCCCCCTAAAAATTTCGCCCCCCCCCTAAACAACGCCATGCCCCACTCGGCCCCTGCGGGGCGAGCGAGGTGTGTGTTGGTTGGGGGCAAGGTGGTCCCGGTGTCAACCTATCTAGCTGCAACGTTTCAGGTGAATAGCTGCGAAACTATGGTGATGGTGTAAAAATATGGAAAATGGAGTTTTGGGGTCCCCCCCATTTCCCCCCTGGTGTTAGAGATTCGCCAACCCGTTAACCGGGGGGTACCTGAAGGTCCTCTGTCTAAATAAAAAAAATGACATCAATAGGTGCAAAAAAATTTGGCCCCCCTCCCAAAATTACCCCCATCCTGGCCCCCACGGTGTTAGAAATTCGCCAACCCCTGCACTTTTTAAGTCTGAAGGACCCCTGTGTAGATGCAAAATTTCAGATCAATAGCTGCGAAACTGTGGGCGTGCATTCTGGACAAATATACATATATACATACAAACATACATACATCCTCTCTTATAGATATAGATTATGGGAAACGCTGTGTGCTGCAGGTTCGATACGTTGCTTTATATAAGCTTAAAAATATTATGGGAAACGTTGTGTGCTGCAGGTTTTGCCGAATGCCATAAAATTCAGACGCAGTGACGCAATCACAGCCAACGGCTAGGTCGAGAATTTTTAATCAGATTAGTCCTATATAGGCCTACACATACAGGTTATATATTATAATAATTATATACATAGGCTACTGTATAAACTATCTATATATATTATGATAGACGAAATGCTAATGAATAATGAATAGGCCTATAAGTGCGTCACAGTCAGAATCAGAATTTTTGGAGCAAATTAGTCCTACACATAGGGCCTACAGGCTATGTATATATATATATATATATATATAATTATATATATATTTTATATTTATGATTATGTCTTATCCTAGCCTATGTATATTTTATGACGGACGAAATGCTAATGAATAATGAATAAGTGCGTCGTCGTCGTCATCATCATCATCGTCATCATCATCATCATCATCATCATCATCATCGTCATCATCGTCAGTGTCTGACGCCAGCCATTAATTTGGCGGCGGGGGCGGTGGCGATGAATAGGAGGATCAAATAAACTCCATTCGTCCATCTCCATGTCGTCATTCATTTCTCAAGCGAGTGCTATCATCAATGTTGGTACAAGTCTCGTCATGTCCTCGTTTGTATCATTGTTTATTTTGCAGTTTGAAGTTCGTCTGCCTCTGTTTCTTCTCTCATTCGAATCTCGCATGCATTGCATGCATGCAGTGTGCATTGTTGTGTGCAGTGTAGTGTGTACTGTAGAATTTCGTCAGCTAGAATTTCCTACATTTTCTAAAACTTCTAAGCTTTCGCAAGACTACTTTGTGCAGCCCTGCAGATACATGTAGGCCTATGTCTGTGAATTTCGTCAGCTTGAATTTCCTGTATACATCTTCTAAAACATCTACGCTTTCGCAAGACAACTTTGTGTACCAGTAGCCTTGCAGATTTGTCTGGACACCTTATAGAAGGCTAATTACTGTCTTATACAATCGTGATTTCTAATTTTTGAAGTTTCGAAATACTCGCTGTTTTCCGCAAACAACTCCTATCTGCTGAAAGGATTGTTTTCTCATCATGCATGCTTTTCAATGTATTCCATCAATCTCATACATGCATCTACTTGATGTGATGAAGACACGGCGGAAAGAGAAATAATTTTATCAACGCAGATACCTAACGTGAAAGCGCGATCCACAGTCACGAGCCGTGGAAAGATTGGGGGGAGGGGAGTATGGAGAAGGAGGAGGAGGAGGAGGGAAGGAGGAAAGTTGTGATCTTGAAACTGGAACAGCAGCTGCTGCAGTCTCAGCTGCAGGCGCTAAATGATGACCACCAGCACCGCCGGTCTGCAGCCACGGACACCTACATGTACATGTAGCAGCATCCTTGAAAATGATGATGCATAGCTGATAACCATCAATCATCAAACCTATCTATCATAGGAGACACAAACTAATGGTCACATAGCCGTCTCCTTCTCCTCCTCTTTCTTCTCTTCCTTCTTCTTCTCCTCCTCTTCCTCGCTCTTTTCCTATTTCTCCTTCCCATCCTATAGCAGTACAGCTGGTGCAGGATGGACGATAAAAACGATGCAAACTGAGAGTTCATCTCGAACGCACAGGATCGCCATCGTTTGATTCTTCGCAGCTGTTTCTTCGTGAAACTATATAGAACATACTATTCAATGTTATGCAAATCTTCAAGTTCACTATACTTCAAAACTGCGTCTATTAAACCGGCGCTATAGCCTATATATTTCAACTTAGAGTTCGCAAGAAGCTAGCCATCATACATGTAGGAGTTTCTTCTATTTGGTTCATTTTTAGTCGTCAAGCGACGGTCATATTAAAGTTAGCTTGCTTGTTCTTTTGCTGACTGCTGACTGGTCTCAGTACCTTAGTAGGCCTACTTAATGCCGCATGCAGTCAATGTGCACTGTTGTAGCCTAAAACTACTGTTTTAGCGTCAAAGCGGGATCACTCCCTTTCTGGGTGACCCTTTCTTAGTGATCTTTTATCTGATAGATGATAATAATTTTTTAGTTCCTTATTTCACTGCACACTCTTCTTTTATATATTTTTTGCTGTTTTGATTTGTTGATCGCTACGAATAAACAAGATTTGATTTGAAAGTTGAATTGTAGCCTATTATAGGCCTATCGCAAAAACTTTGCTAATCCTAATTCATGCCTTTGAATGGTTTACAACTAATGCCTATAATAGAGCCACTCAGACCAAGTTTTAGGCTACTCTAGCCTACTCTTAAGACTCTTCTCTTTAGCCGGGGTCGGGTCGGGAGCACTTCTCAGTATAGGCCTATAGATGTTATCGAAGAAGCGCTATATAAATATCTTCAATGAGTTAATAAATTAGTTATATTCTAGAACAGAAAAGGACAAAAGAAATATAAGATAAACGACTCTGCTAGCAATGAACCGATGTAGTTTTACTTTGATGGCAGAATAAATTAGCTTCCATTCCTGTGTGCAATAATAATTGACGATTGTCGAAATCCGTGTTGACTGCTCCTCTTCTTCCTCTGCTCTCTTCTCCATAATTCATGCGATTTTGCCTTCTACCCGTTTTACATCTGCAGTGCATTGCATGAAGGGAAACGCTTCTGTACTTATTTGGCGTGCAACTCAACTTGTATATCACATATATATATAAAATATATAATGCATATTATATATATTGTATATATAATATAGATAATGTACATTATATATTGTATATATAATATATAATGTATATTATATAAAATATATATTTTATATATGTACAATTGTACATGTATTATGTACTCTATTATAGAGTCTATGGGCGTCTCTATTAATACATAAAGAGATTCATTGAAAGCACTAAGGTCTGTGTGAGACACCTATATGTACCCAGAGGTGAAACTTGATGTGAACTACTGTCCGCAAGAGATGTCTTTTGATTGGGGTCACAATGAGGATAATTATTCCTCGCAGAACACCAACAACTGAATCTTTTTGTTCTTTGTTCGCGCCATCTGTTGAGTGTCGTCTGCTGCTTTGCAAGTGTGTAAGCCTATATTTCAGAGTCTGCTTAGGCGCCTGTCTGTCTGTCTGTCTGTCTGCCTGTATGTCTGTCTGTCTGTCTGCCTGTAGGCTGTGTATGTATGTCTGTCTGTCTGTCTTTCTGCCTGCCTGCATGTCTGTCTGCCTGTAGGCTGTGTATGTATGTACATTGTATGTATGTATGTCTGTCTGTCTGTCTGTCTGTCTGTCTGTCTGTCTGTCTGTCTGTCTGTCTCTCTGTCGGTAAGCGTTTGTCTACGTCTTGTCTGTCGAATTCGTTCAATCGTCCATCATCGGTCAATCTGTCAACCATTCAGCAAACCTTCCCTGATCCATCGTCAATTTCGATTCATTCGACTATTCATCCCATGTACAGGGTGGACCATAAAAAGTATGTATGACCGGTGCAGATGGACACGTGACTTCATCGTTCATTCGTCCGTTCATGCAATCCATCCGTCAGTCCATCATCGGCCTATCTCTTCATTCATCTATTTATGCCACAGAAGCTTAAATTCATCGTCATTCGCTTTTCCTATTGGGAGAATCTCGTAACTGGATGAAATTATCCTAATCAGCAGAAAGTCGAAAGGAGGGAGACAGCCCCCTAACCCCCGTATTAAATCCATTCAACCGCTGCCAGAGACGAAATATTATTGTCTGTCTGTTCTTCCTATTCGCCTTAGTGCCTCTCTCTTTCCCTCTCTCTCTCTCTCTCTCTCTCTCTCTCTCTCTCTCTCTCTCTCTCTCTCTCTCTCTCTCTCTCTCTCTCTCTCTCTCTCTCTCTCTCTCTCTCTCTCTCTCTCTCTCTCTCTCTCTCTCTCTCTCTCTCTCTCTCTCTCTCTCTCTCTCTCTCTGTCTCTTTCCATCTCTTTATTTTCTTTTTTTTAATGTTGATCGTATTGAATGTGTACGCACGCACGCTGTCTGTCTGTCTCTCTCGCTCTCCTTCCCACTCTCTCTCTTCCTCTCTCTGTCTCTCTCCCTGTCTGTCTGTTTCTGTCTCTGTCTGTCTCTCTCTGTCTGTCTCTGTCTCTCTCTCTTTCACCCTTTCTCTCTCTCTCTCTCCTCTGTCTCTCTCCATCTCTTTATGTTCATTTCAGCATGTTTGTCTGTTGATCGTATTGAATTTGTACATGCCCTGTCTGCCTGTCTGCCTGTCTGTCTGTCTGCCTGTCTGTCTGTCTGTGCCTACGTCGTCTGTGCAAGAGTCAGAATCTCATGTTCAGTCCGATCAATAGACAAACTACTTTCCGCCATCGACTTCGTTCATGTCATCCGGTATAGACTGCAGCTGCGACGACAATATGCTTCTTTGTTGTCACCGGACAACAATAGGTTCTTTGTTTTCTCAACGGTCTGACATTTACGAGTGAAATGGAGCAGTGTTGGTTGCGACTTGCGACACAGACATGTTTGACGTCAGTCTTTACGATCTTACTTACTTGCTTCTTTTCATTCAAGTCTGCACGTTGCAACGACATGCAGAACGTAAAGAACTGAGCAATGAAATTTTTAGACTTCTACAGAACAGCCATAAGAAAGACCCAAGGGTCTGACACTTTTCGGATCGGACGCATAAAAAAATTATATTAGCTGTGAATCAGTGCAATAGTTGTTAACTTGTTAGCATGAGAACTTGAGCACGGGTCGGGATTTTTAAGGAGCTTAACAACGAGAGTATAGGGTCTACTAAAAGCGACTGGGATATCAATGCAGTTGACGTGTTAGATGTGATTCTTTTTGAGCTAAAAGACAGGTTCCATATTGTGTTTTTTTATTCAGCCAATGTCACGAGTGCATCTTTTTAATGAGTGATTGATTGTAGGCCTATATCTATGCTGATACTAAGGACTCTGTGTTACAGGACTGAAATCTCGTGAACATATTTGAAATGTAGTTTCACTCTCAGCCATCTAGATGTCATGACCCACTTTAATTATTAGCGCAGAGAACACCAAACTCTTACGAGTAACGATGGGTTTCACCAGAAATAATGATCACATTAATATGTAGATCTACTGTTCAAAAATATCAGAGTGCCGTATTACATGTATATAGGCCACGGGTGACTAAAGAAACCCCAGCTACACCTTCGCTAGGAATGGAAACGCTTTTGAAGCGATTGCTTGAGCGAAATCGCAGCGATTCAACGGACGGACCTGAAATCCCGCTGACACGCATCGAGACAATAATTCTATTCTCCTGTTCTGAATAATTCTATTCTCCTGTTCTGAATAATTCTATTCTCCTGTTCTGAATAATTCTATTCTCCTGTTCTGAACTAATTGGCTTCTGCTTCTTCCTCTTCGCCATCTTGACTTCTAGTCTTCTCTCGTCTTCCGTCCACCTCTTTATTTATTCCTACCTTTTCTTTTCTTTTCTATATACGTATACTGCCTTCACCATAGACCCTATGGTTCTCATTTGCCTTTCGCCGTGACATTGACGTAGTCTATCGTGCAGCAGTGAAAGACGTATAAAACACTCTCACCTTATTGTTTACCCCACACACAATAGAGACTCAACGAAGTTTCGCCAGGATAATACTTTCTGTATAGGGCTTCACAACAAAACGTTGTCCGTCCGTCCCTCTCATTAGAGGCGGATGCTGCCTTTCTTCAGTATTCCTTATCATCGTTGTCGTTGTCGTCGTTGTCGTCGTCGTCGTAATCATCCTGTATCATCACACCGTTGTCGTTGTCTGTGTGTCAGGCATCATCTGCCTGACAGCATGCAGACTGAAGACTTTCTGTCATTAAGAAGCGGAAGACGAATCATCAATCAACAGATGTCGCAACTCTCATCGTCCAAACAAATTTAATGAATTATTGCACGATCAACCTGTATACTCATTTCAATAACATCTGGTGATTTATGCTGTATTATCGTGTGCAGATCCAGTCAATGTATATACATATACATAATTACATTTGCATATATATATATATATATGTATTTATATAAATAAAAATATATTATATGTATTTGTCTAACGAGAAAAACAGGTTGACAAAGCCGCAACTCATGAGTTACAATAGAAAGGAATTAGTGAATGGCTTGGGATGACTCGATATTTTCTCCTAAATAAACTCACGGCTTTTCATGCTTACCCATAGACAATTGAGCATACAAGAAGAACGCCCGTGAAACATCCTATTTTTGGTATTTTGAACAATCTGAGGCTGGATGCGGAGGCATAGAATAATTTCCTTTTCCATTGTCGTTTTATTGGGCAATAACCCGAGAGAAATTATTACGATTGCGCGTGATCTTAATTCACTCGAGTGCAAAGTCGATAGAAGACCTGATCTATTCGTCTCTTTTGAGAATTCAAGGCGTGCTTCAAGTCAACTTCGATCAGTCTTTTCCGTGCACGGATGATTCGTTTAAAAACTGCGTGATCACAGACCTATATATAGAAGAACGATCGAAGCAGTCTCCTCATGCAGCATAATGAGCCACCGAATATTTAACTTATGTGGAACACACGATCCGATTATGCTGGTAATAAGGCTAATAGTCTAGACAACTTAAAAGGAACGGGCGTACGAAAAGTAGTGGGCGATGAAACCTGGTGGGCGTAACCAGGATTATAGATTTTAGAACTCATTACGAAGAGCCATGAGCCATGATGAGAGCCATGAGCCATGATGGGCAGATGTAGCTTTTTTCCAATCGAGGCCGAACCGCTGTTTCTTTCCGATCAATGTGGACTATAAATAAACCACAATTATTCTTTCTGGAGTGGTTGTGGGATTGATTTTTGTGACTGCGATTAGGAAGCAAATTGGTCGATGCTTCAAACAGACTTTCATTAACTTTTCTATGATTGACCTACATTGTACGTCGTCTGTTTGAATGATATTCTCAGTGTATAGACTACACATTTGCTACGTCAGAAGTTTGTTTGACATCATGGAATTAATTTGTTAACATCTTACCTTTTCCTCTGATTTCTAAGACAGACCACCTCCTCGATCGTCCATGCCTGCCTTCTCTAGATAGTGTGGTTTATGTGGTTGAAACCCAATAGAGTCTACAGCAAGCTCTGTTTAGTCAAAGTTTGGCTCGTATAGGCCTATATAGGCAGTGGCGTAGCAATAGGTTGTGCAGGTTGTGCAGTGCACAAGGGCCCCCGGCTGTCAAGGGCCCCCCAGGGTCAGAGTCATTTTTACTTTAAGGATATTCAGAATGTATTAAAACCTACATGTAGGCGTACAGCGTACACACTCAATAATTTATAATTCTTGGGTTTGAGCCGGAATCTCCAAACAACCCGGCTGTAGAGGGGCCCCCGTAGTCACAGTCAATTTTTACTTTAAGAATATTCAGAATATATTCAAATGATCAAGTCCACATATACAACGGTGGCGAAAGAATGGATTGTGCACAAGACCCCGATGACTTCATCAAGCCTGGTGACAGAATTGAATTCCGTTTGATCAATGCTAAGGTGTTGGTAGGCCTACTTTAAATATTGACACCGAGCAGTGAGGCACTTCGGAAACTATGGTGGTATGCCAGTAACGGTTTACTATCAATACCGCGCACACAATACCGCGCACACAATACCGCACACACAATACCGCGATTTTCAATACCGCGCACGATCGTTACCGCGAACGATCGATACCGCGAATTTGTTCAATCCAGCTTATATTTCACACCTACATGTATAAATACCTCAATCCAGCTTCTATTTCTCGCTCGTTATTTTAGTCAATCCAGCTTCTATTTCATATATAAAAATACTCTCATCCAGCTTCCATTTCTCATGCTTTATTATCGTCAATCCAGCTTCTATTTCTGACATAGAAATACCTTCATGCAGCTCTTATTTCTCATGCTTTATTTTCGTCAATCCAGCTTCTATTTCATATACAAATACCATCATCCAGCTTTCATTTCTCATGCTTTATTTTCGTCAATCCAGCTTTTATTTGACACATAGAAATACCTTCATCCAGCTCTTATTTCTATGTATTTCTATGTCTGAAATAGAAGCTGGGTTGACGAGAATAACGAGCGAGAAATAGAAGCTGGATGAAGGTAGACTTAGGTATGAACTATTAGCTGGGTTGAACAAATTCGTGGTATCGATCGTGCGCGGTAACGATCGTGCGCGGTATTTAATATCGCGGTATTGTGTGCGCGGTATTGTGTGCGCGGTATTGTGTGCGCGGTATTGACCGGATACCGCCAGTACATGTAACTGTTTGGCTACTTTACAAAAGAATTCTGGAAAGAAGGCACCTCAAATATCTTTGCGCAAGAGAATTTGCTCAAATGTATTCGCCCAAGGCCCCAAGCGAACATTTCACCATTTCCAAATTTTTAAATTGTTCTTTTAGACTTACCGCGTAGTAACCCAAACTTCAGTCACTTCATATTATACCAATTTATTAAACGGTTTCTTTTTTAATCAAATAACCCAACTGTTTGATAGAAATTCAGTGTGGATGGTTATAATTCATACTGCAAGAGAGGAAACGATGTTTACCGATACATTTTGTTCAGTACTCTGGCAGCCTGAAAAATAGAAAATGTTTGATAGAGCCAAACGGGAGGTAATAATTAAAATTGAAATAAGCTAATTTTTAAATTTAATTTCGAGTGTGAGCTAGGCCTAGGCTATGCAAATAGTCTATCGCAAAAGCCATGCGCTTTTGCACAGCCTTATTGTGTGAAATCTTGGGGTTCGACCATTCATGCATTGAAGGGCCCACCACGAAAGTCCTGCACAAGGGCCCCCAAAAACCTTGCTACGCCACTGTATATAGGTTCAGAGTTTAAGTGCTAATGCAACTGTAAATGGTAGAATGCATTAATGTTCGGTTGCAAATGGCAGAATCTGTTGTTGAGTAATGCATTAGGCTACAAGAACTCGCGTACAGTAATTCCGAAGTACGTTTAAACTTCAAGCGCATAATCACAATGCTCTAAGTTCATGGTAACTTATATCATGCTGGCCATTAGATATATAGTGTCCAATGCTATTGTCGAATCTCTTGCTGACATTAAGCTACTGGCATGACAGTTACGCGTTACTAGTCAACTTTGATGCTGTTGGGTGTTGTTATGTTGGCAGTGGTTGTTGGGCAGTTATTCCTCTCTCTGCCTTTTTACATAAACAAGCGTTCTAAATATATAGTCTATGCATAAGACGAGTTTCAGTTAGTTGCGATAACGATGGTAGGTCCTATATTTCTCTCTTTATTTGATCAACGTATATGTGTTGGATGGATATCCTTTTACAGTGCAGATCGTCTCCAAAAGACCTTGACCTTGACCCACTTGACTTTGACCCACTTCTTTGAGTGGATTTCGGTGGAGGTTGGATATCGCGTGTCTATCCGAAGTGATTGTTGTGTATCTGGTTGACCATCAGGTTCATCGCGTGACCACCACCGTTCAGATGTTCGTCTATTAGTGCAGATGTTTCCGGATGGTGCGGCATTGGTGCCACCCCACCCCCACCCACAGTCGTCACTGCCCTTCAGCGAGCACCTGCTGGACCAGTAAAGCACTGATATAGCGCCATGCATTATTAGCCTATGTCATTGCCAGCAGCCGTTAGGTTATAATCTTGTGCTGCCAAGTAATGCTAGAACGTTTACTCTGGTTGCGACAGCGAAAACGTCATTGCCTCTGTTGATGATGATGATGATGATGACGATGATGACGATGATGATTAGGGTGATGATTATGATGATATGATGATGATGATGATGATGATGATGATGATGATGATGATGATGATGATGAAGGCGAATATGATGACGACGATTGATAATGACGATGATAGAACTTGTTGGTGTGGCAATAAATAGATATGGTATGGTATAGGGTATATGAGCATTTATAAAGCGCCTCTTACAGGCTAGCTATTCAGAGGCGCTCTCAGCGTGACAGCCCAGAGGAAATAAAAAATACTTCAAGTACAGCGAAGGGCTGAAGATGACACCCCCAACAAGATCTTACTACGGATAGTGGGAGGGAGGTCATTCCACATAGAAGGGCCTACAATGGTATGTGGTTGCATGACGGATATAATTTTGTCATATGCATGGATTGACAGCAGATATCGCTGTAAGGTAGTTACTAAAAGCTAAAAGCAGACGTAGGTCTCTGTTGAGACATGAATGCATTCCTTTGTTGCTTTGTTATCTCGTCAATAAGTGCTAACTAGGGTCGGGAGCGCTACTGAATCTGTGAGCGTCGCTATATAAATGTTCAATTACAATTACAATTACAATTACAATATATTTAGTAGACATACGCACAGTAATTGTTTGAAGGCTAGATGAATTGCGAGAAAATAATGGCAGATATGGTCATGACGTCAATATCTCTGTTCTGAGAGATGTCTCAACATTCTAATCTTCAACGGTTGTTCGATGTTCCCCTCACCCCCCCCCCCCCCAGATGAAGAGAAGTTGAAAAAGTCACTTGCGCGTGACATGAATGGGAATCACAGAGCTTGAGACAGTCAGACAGACAAAACCTCCTGCAGATGTTTAGGCAAAGGCTGTAATAATAATTACTTGTCTCCAGTCAATTTCCTCGCCTGCGCAAAAAGTGGCATTAGATTTTGCAAGGTTTATCGTCGATATATACATATATATATATATATATACATACTGTATATATATACTTGTATACATGTATATTATATACATGTATACATATATACATATATATGTATAGCCTATTGAAATGTCGTGTTGTTAAAATTGGTTCGTTGAGCGGGAGGGGGCGGGGGTAATTTCCCTCGCAGAGGTTCCCCTCGACATTCAGATTTCATCAAATTCAACCTCCCCCCTCTTTTGGAGGATTTGATAGGCTGCAGCTGAAATGTCAGAGTCCAAAATGTCCAGGTTAAGTCTAGACTGAAAACATTGGACAAACACTGCAGTCTGGTATTTTTGATAAGAATGATTTTGTTCTTGAATATAGATGTATACCGATGTAGTCGTGACATGGTCAGTATCTGGAAGGCAATGGACGGATTCAAGTTGATCCGTGAATTGCCGGTGTCACGAAATAGAGTATCCCCTAAGAATCATATCTCCCCAGATGACGAGAAGTTGAAAAGTCACTTTCGCGTGTGTTAATTTTTGTAAATTGGCTTCTATTGGTTTTGTTTTGAACATTGCCACTAACATGTGTGTTTATTCCTACCTACTAGCTGACCACGTCTGCTTTTGCTTCAGAACACTTAGAAATTTAGAACACTTAAGAACACTTAAGAACACGTAGATTCACTAAATAAATTCGAATTGCCTTGCTTTTAACATTGCTTAGGACAATAAAAACAAATTTGTCATTTTAAATTTTGATTGCAGCATAAATTTCCGCCCTTGTTTTTCAATTATACGCATTTTTAATAACTGGGATAGAATGTTTTATCACCCCTCCGGATGTTCTGTAGTCTATACCCGGTATGTTCCATCCCACGGATAGTGCTTAAAGGGGGATAGAATATCAGATGACACCGGCCGTGAATGACGATCGTGCATGTCTATACGAGATCGGATTTCCAATTCTTCCATGTAACAGAGTTCTTAGCATTTTGTGTTTGTCTTCTTCCAAAGTAGAGCGTCTTGCATTCAGTGTTTTTTTTAAATATTCATTTCGGAGAATCTCTCATTTGATTCTTTGTCTACTGGTTCATCAATTCTAGCCGAGAGACTTGTTGTGAATTGCGCAACTATCTCCTCAATTTTTGGTGTGAGATAATGTTTAGTCGGGCGGTGAGGAGGTCCAGGGTGGGGGTAATCTTGCTTCGTATCAAAACATTCCTCCATTTTATGGCCTTCTTTCGACCGTTTGAGCGCATAAATAGAATATTCCTACAATTGTCGCAGCGGTCCAAACGAATCGGACTGCTAGCATATTAAGGTAAAATTACTGAACAGTAGCCTAAGTTTTTTTTAGAAATCCCAACCTCAATTTTCGTAAAATTCAGCAGGCTTAAGTTGTAATATACTTGACTTGACTTGACTTATGGCTTTGACGATGCTTTCGCACGTGACAGCCGCCCAGCTATGGAAAATCTCCACATCTTTCTCTCTTGAGCTTTGTGTGTAGCCTCTTGTATGGACCAACCCATCTCCCGACAAGTTGTCAAGACCTTCAAGTTAGCTATAATATCTTTGCTATAAGCATCACTCACGATGTGCAGACAGATCTGTCTATAATAGTTAAATGACGAGACCGTTTAAATCAACGCATCACCTGGGTTGACAGAGAAATTCCAGGGCCCTGGGCAGAGCAGTCCCCGGGGGCCCCTAAACAATCTTAAGGCTTTATGAGAACAGATTTCTTAGAAGTAAATTGAATTAATAAAAAAATGCAGGTACGGCCTGTGATTTTATATTTACAGAGAATGCCTATGTACAATTATGATTCTGTTCAGTTCTTAATTTGATTTTTACCCTGATTGGTGTTAATTCTCTGTAATATTATACCCGTACTTAAAAAGGCTTAAATCGTAAACTTTGCAATTCAATAAATACCCAACCCAGGACTTTGAAATTTGTTGCGCCCTTCAGCTACCCTTCTCTCTCTCATGGGCGCCCGCACATATAGGGGCAAGAGGGGGCACTTGCCCCTCCCTGGAAAATTGATTTTTCTAGTTTTTTACTGCTACTATTTGGTTTTTAACAAATTTCTTCGCACTAAAGCGCCAATGTTACCAACGATACACAATGTGAAACTAGGAAATATACACTTAGAAACCTCTGTGAAAAATACCCTTGCTATTAATTATTCGCTTTGCACTTTAAATCTCTTGTTACAAAATTTAGACGTGACCATTGTGTTTTGCCCCCTCTTGCAAAAATGACTGCGGGCGCCCATGCTCTCTCTCTCTCTCTCTCTCTCTCTCTCTCTCTCTCTCTCTCTCTCTCTCTCCTCCTCTCTCTCTCTCTGCGGCTCTGCACGCCACAATGCATAGAATAGACCTAATAGGCCTATAGGTGAACGCCATTTAGACTATAACAGTAGCCTTCTGCTGACCTTTTTGACCACACTAGCGATATGGTTTCGTAGATAGCATAGGCCTTCTTTTCGCATAATCCTGTCGAATAGTCACCGATATGCTATATATTCAGCGAATGACGGGAGCAGAGGCCAAAGTTTCATTTGACCAGAAGTGTAGATCACCATTACATTTCGGATGAATGGAAGGTCACGGCCGCCATTTGCAAACGAAATCAGGTCGATAATAACATTGGCTGACCTATTTTGATACGTTTGCGCAAATGCACAGACGTATAATATGTCTATGAATTGGAACAAGAGTTAGAATTAGAACAGACCAGATCAGGAATAGAAATAGAATAAGTTCCTCTAGACGTTGGTCCATTCGTTAAAAAACTTAATGATAGAAATATGAATAGAATCTAAGTTGTTCTAGGCGTTGTTGGTGCATGCATGTGGTAAAGAAATAAATTGCTTTTTCCAGAAGGGCATGAAGTTATTTTTTAATCATCAATAGATCTAATGATGAAAATAAAATGACGATAATGATAATTATTACACGCCGGTTAGACGATGACAATGATACAAGTAAATAAATAAATAAAAAAAAGAAATGATTTAAAACTAATAAAAAGAAAAACGGGCGTTGGTGGTTTTACTGGATGTGGTGGCGGCGGTGGGTGGCGGTGGTTGTATTAGTAGTGTTAATGGTGCATAGTTTGGTTTGGTGATTTGATTTGATTTCCATAATTTATATGGCGCTTCTTAAAGAAACCCACTCAGAGGCGCTCTCGGCGCTCTCGGCGCTGACCTATTTGATGTCTTACGAACGAGAATATTACATAAGTTGGCATAAGTTATAGTGGCTGTGGCGGCGATTTATGGAGTTGGAGTGCTGGTGATTTTGGTGTGATGGTGCTGGGGTGGCGGTGGTAATGGTGGTGGTGAGGGTGCTTGGGTGGTGGGGGTGATTCTGTTGTGATGGTGCTGGGGTGGTGGTGGCTATGATCATGATGACAATGATGACGACGGTGATGACGATGATGAGAACGAAAGAAACATTAGTTTTGTCTGAAAGGAATGAAAGTGGTTAATGGCGATGTTTGGCTGATGGTCCATAATTATTTGCAGCGCTTAATAAATAACTGAATGCTACTGGCAGACTGCAGACGGTGCAATGACATGGGCAAGCAGACTAAGATATTTTCACCCGCGGGAGTAATCATATAAACACTGACTTATGTTGGAGACTAAAATGACAATAAGTGAGATGGAACGCATTCAGATCTGTCTTTTTTTGCTGTTGTTTGTCATTCAACAGATAGCAACTTTGTCCTTGGAAATGCTCAGGCTCCTGGTCATCCCATAGTCTACTGCTCCGATGGATTCTGCGAGCTGACCGGATATGCCAGAGCACAGGTAGGCAATCGACGTCAGAGGCAAGGTAGGGCAGAACAAATGTAGGGGTAACTGCTTGTCCTGTCTATCTGACTGTCTTATACAAACCGTGAGTTTGCTTCCGGTATTCCGACTGCCACTGCGTGCCTGACCTTTACACAATGCACAGGTTTCTTATTTATTAAATCTTCTGAGTGTTAGGCCTACCATGCACGAGCTGGACTCGGTTCGCTCTGTCGAAGGCCTTCTATAAAAACATATACGAGGCAAGTTTACAAATCTTTTCTGCAGTGCTCTCCCTTAGTGTTCTGTTTCTGGACACCAACTGCAAACATTGCTCCCTTAGCTCTTCCGAATAATTTCAGCCGTTTCTGCTTTGTCTTCCATCCTAATTCGAGCTAATATCGCCGACATGAGTCACATGATCTTTAATATCCTACATATAAAGTTATCATTGCGCTTGGTGATCAACAGTGTAGGCGTAGCATCTTCTCAGAGGAGCTATACAAACAGCCTCAATGATGCTTGAGTTTGTAAGGACCGCAGATTCATCCGCAGGCGAACGATGCTCAAAGTCTACGCTAGGGGGCACTCGCACACTCTTAGAACACGGCGAACAGATTTTATATTTCAGTTGTCTATAAAAATTATGTAGCTTATAGTAGGCTATACGTGCAGTCGACAATTATTAAGAGACGAATACATGGTCCGCAATTGTTCTGAAGTTTACGAAAGAGATGGACTCGTGGTACGTTGCCATAATATTATAGACTACAATGTATAGAGTTATCCAGATATATATGTATGTAAAATATATATATGTAATATATATATATTATATATATATGTAATATATATATATATGTAATATATATTATATATACCTATATATATACGCCGACCGTTATACTGACGATTGCTTACCACGGTCTATTTTTAGAGGTCCCTCCGTACATCTGATATCAGCCTTGGCAAATTAAAAGGCAACGCTAATAACTACAGGTCTAGGTCTAAGCTTATAATTAATTATAAGATAAAGTAATGCAGTAATCGAAGGCCAGCTTATATGAGATTAGGTTATATATAATGTAATCAAATGCCAACGTCTACAACTCTACGTTGTTAGTCAGTGCGCCGTAGGTTTAAAAATAATTATAAATCTCATCGTGTTTATTAAACGTTCATTTTTCTTCGTTATATGATTTATATCGTTGTAAATACCGATGCTGCATGGAGACAGATTAAGGGCTCTGCGTTATTTCAATCGTCATAATCATGGTATATGTAGGTTTAGTAGTCGTCGTCGTCGTCGTTTTAGTCATTATCATCGTCGTCGTCGTTATCGCTGTCGTCGTTTTAGTCGTTATCACCGTCGTCGTCGTTATCGCTGTCGTTGCAGTTCTTATATAGGGGACAGGTAGATTTGTCGTCCGAAGAGTCACCAAGGTCATCGTCGTTGTCTCCCATTAGAAGGAGGAGGACGAGGACAAGGAGAAGAAGAAGGAGATGGAGGAGGAGGAAGAGGACGAGGAGGAGGACGAGGAGGACAAGGAGAAGAAGAAGGAGATGGACGAGAAGGAAGAGGAGGAGGAGGACGAGGAGGACGAGGAGGACAAGGAGAAGAAGAAGGAGATGGACGAGGAGAAGGAGGAGGAGGAGGACGAGGAGGACAATGAGAAGAAGAAGGAAATGGACGAGAAAGAGGAGGAGGAGGAGGTGGACGAGGAGGACAAGGAGAAGGAGAGATGAACGAGTATTAAAAGGAGAATGCAACGGAGGAGAAGGAGGAGGAGAAAGAGGAAGAGGAGGAAGCGGTGGAGGAGAAAGGAAAGAGTAGGAGAAGAGGCAGAAGGAGGAGGAGAGGGAGGAAGAGGAGGAAGAGGAGGAGGAAGCGGTGGTGGCGGAGAAGGAAGAGGAGGATGAGAAGAGTGCAGCGCTGCCTTCCATTATTATTGATAATATTTTGTCGGAACATCAGAGCCCCACACCACCCCACTTCCTCCCCCAACCCATCCTCAGTCGACTCCGCAATGGAACTATTATTTTATCAGACGGACTCAGAGCCAATAAGTTGTGCAATGGTCGGTCGGTCGGTCGAGCAGTAGTCACCTCTATGACTATGACAATACATTATATCCTCGTACGCTATATATATAGTACACACATATATACATGTACATATATACATATATACATATATATATACATATATATACTGCAGAAGCAATCTCAGTGGCAGTACGTTGTTCTTACGCAGAAAAGATTGCCTTCAGGACAATCATAATTATTATTACATTCAAAGATGCGGCACATACATGTAGGCATTGTAGTTTGGCACAAAATTAATGATCAACATTATCTGAAGCACTGCAGAATCCTTTGCACTGAAGACGATTGGTCGCATTTTGATGCGAATGTAGAGAGAATGGAAAGAGATCGCATTATCCAGTCTAAGTTCAATCGATCGATTCTGTTAAGATTCAACTGATGCCGCCTCTGTCTCTGTCTCTGTCTCTGGTGGCAGCAACTGCAGCAGGCAGCAGTAGTAATATAGCAGTAATAATAATAATAATAATAATAATAATGATAATAATAATAATAATAATAATAATGATAATAATAATAATAATAATAATAATAATAGTAATAATAATAATAATAATAATAATAATAATATTAATAATGATAATAATAATAATAATATTAATATTATTTTTTTATGATAGTAGGCTAATGTATTTGTGACTCATATCCGAGAACATCATCATCATCTGTATAATTATGGCATTGTATACATTGCAGGTCATGTCAAAGAGCTGTGCTTGTACGTTTCTCTGTGGTCCTGAAACAGCAAAGGACAAGATCTGCAATCTTGAGAACTCGTTTGAGACACACAATGAACTGAAGTCGGATCTGAAGCTCTATCGAAAAGACGGTAACCATTATAATAGTAAAAAGACTAGAAATTCCGAAGAACTCGAAGACGGTAGCAAATAGAAGATTCGAAGACATTCAAAAGCGCAAACCAACATTATAAGACTAGTGCAAAAGACCTCAACTGTTTCAGGACGGTATCAAATGGTAGATTGTAAGAGATTCAAAGATGGTAATCATTATTAGACTTCAAGAACCTCACCGACACTGATCACTACAAAGTTCCAAGAACTTTCTGCCTCCTCGCATTATTAATAAAATTTGCGGATAGTTGACACTTAAGAGGATTCTATAGGAAATTCAAAGATGGCAACCATTAGGCGTTACATAAAATTAATATGCTCGAAAAATTTGAGCGTTTTCCGAATTAAAACAATACATGGTTTAAAAGTTTAAATGAGTGATCATCCAGATCAAATAAAAATTAAAAAACGATAGTTTATATGGCGCTGTTACGCGTCCATACCGCTACAAGGGTGACTAACGCTAGGATAAGCCTTAGCAAGCAAATAGGATTCAGGCCACGCTTTGATTTGAAAGAGTTCACTGAAACGGTGAAGGACTGTTCTGGCATGTATGTGTGTATGTATGGCATGTATGTGTGTATGTATGTATGTATGTATGTATGTATGTTAGGGTGCATCATCCGCCCCAACTTTCAAGGAATGCGCTGTCCCTAAGTTTAAAACGTTCCTTTACGCCATACAAGGATGCCTGAAAAATTAAATTAAATTCAGAAAATATTTAGGGGGTCCACCAGGGGGACGAACTTTTCCATTATTTGGTCAATTCGAGTACATGCGAAATGATCAGCACAAATGGTGTTCAATGAAAACAGTTCTAGTGAGAGCGACGAGTGTGATGACAATGCTGATATTGAGCTGTTACCCGTTGATGGTGATGATGTAGCAGGTCCTTCAATGAGCACGCCCAGAAGTCATCATCGCACTGGACGAACAGGGACCGTAGCATTTATACCTCACGATATCATCAAGAGACCTAAGCTTGTTGCAATCGCAACTCGCTTGAAGATGACTCCCACTCAGCAGGCTGCCTACACAGAAGCTCTAATAGAGGAGGCTGGTGGAGATTTGTCGAAGGTTGCGTCATCGTACGCAACAACTGACAAATCGAGACGTACGGTTGGCAAGAGTATAGCGGCTGCTTGTAGAGATGAGTGGGTTGCTCCGAAGCTAGCGACCTTACACTGGGACTCGAAATTAATGTCTTCATTGGAAAACAGAAACATTTCCGAGGAGCGTCTAACAGTCGTGGTAGGGAATTCCGTGGAGCTGAAGATCTTAGGTGTTCCTGCATATCAGCCCGGAACTGATCGCAAATCTGGAGACATCATCGCTGACCTAACTGTTGATCTTCTCTCGACTTGGCACTGTGCCGACTCGATTGTAAACATGACATTCGATACAACGGCATCCAATACTGGACACATTTCAGCAGCATGTGTGACTATTCAGAAAAGACTCGGGCGAGCGCTACTTTGGTCGGCCTGTCGCCACCATGTCGGCGAGGTAATACTGTCTCATGTGTTTGAAGATTTGCGCATCGAAGTATCGAAATCGCCTGATGTTACTTTGTTTACGAGATTTCGGAAGCATTTCAATTTGTTGCAGTCAAAGTCGACCAGTGGCGATGGTTTCCAATGTGTTTTGTCCCATTTTGATTCAAGGGCAATAGATGGTACTGCACACGCTTTCATCAATACGTGTCGGGATAGCGTCCTGAACTTAGCACAATCTGAACTGCCCATTCGAAGAGACGACTACCTCGAGTTTATTGAGCTTTGCGTGTTCTTTCTTAACGGTGATACGGTTGGACAAGATGTACAGTTCAAGCAACCGGGCGCTCTACACAAGGCGCGTTGGATGGCCAAGCTTCTGTATTCAATTAAGATCTGCCTCTTTGAGGAGCAGATTAAGCAACTGCCTACTGGTACAATAACAACAAAACATCAAGTGTCAAAGGTGAGAGATTTTGTACACTTCGCTACACTTGTCTACAGCCAGTGGTGGATTACTTGTAATTCCGCAGCAGATGCACCATGGCGTGATTTAGAGTTTTTCCAGACTCTGATCAGATATCAAATTGTGCATCCAGACATATCACGAAGCGCAGTGAAGGCACTGAGGAATCATCTGTGGTACCTGACTGAGGAGATGGTGCCACTGGCTCTTTTTAGCACCAGCACACCATCAGCAGCTCGCCGCGCACTCGCTGATAGCCTCCTCGCCATTAAACCCACCACTGGATTGAAAGTTCCACAGCATCGGTTCGGTATGGGGTTTGGGAAGCCCGTGTTCCCTACAACCATCAGTCCAACAACAACACTAGCGGATTTGGTTGGTGCGGATTCTTAGTTCTTCTTCGAAATTCTCCAGTTGGATCCTGCGTTCCTAGCCGAGGACGTTGACGCATGGTCGGAATCTGCTGCGTATCAGTGTTCACTCAAGAATCTCCAAGCAGTAAATGTTGTGAATGATTGTGCTGAACGAGGCGTCAAGCTAAGCTCAGATTTCCTCTCTACTGCCAAGGGTGAAGAACACTATCAAAATGTTCTGCAGGTTGTGGAACGGGATCGTAAGAAGAACCCGTGTCTGCGTAAACGTAAAAAGCCGTCTCCAGAACTCAAAGTCAGTCAGCAGATTGGACAATAGCAACCAAAAATTTACAGTTTCTCTATAGTATTTTATGCAGTATTCTATTGTGCTTAACATTCTTATATTCTATTAACATTGAGGGACCCTCAATGAGGGTTTCCATTCTGTTAGCACTTGGTACTTCGACTGTAGGTATTCGAATAATGTATTGTGTAATGCTATAGCATTTTTACGCCTTTTCTCCAAATTAGAAATCGTTGGTGGACCACATAGATTGTGATGAAAAATTCTAAAATTTTGCAGAGAGTGTTCTTTTAGCATAAGGAACAAAATTAGAATAGGGACAGAAAGATCAGTAAAAAATTTAAAAATTTTGGGGCGGATGATGCACCCTAATGTATGTATGTATGTATGTATGTATGTATGTATGTATGTATGTATGTATGTATGTATGTATGTATGTATGTATGTATGTATGTATGTATGTACGTATGTTTGTATGTACGTATGTTTGTATGTACGTATGTAATACTATGTATGTATGTATGTATGTATGTATGTATGTATGTATGTATGTATGTATGTATGTATGTATGTATGTATGTATGTATGTATGTCTGTATGTATGTATGTATGTATGTATGTATGTATGTATGTATGTATGTATGTATGTATGTATGTATGTATATATGTATGTATGTATGTATGTACGTATGTATGTTTGTATGTACGTATGTATGTATGTATGTATGGCATGTATGTATGTATGTATGTATGTATGTATGTATGTATGTATGTATGTATGTATGTATGTATGTATGTATGTATGTATGTATGTATGTATGTAAGCAGCAACTGAGACCAGCAGCCGAGAATGCAAGGCTACTATATGTAATTATATATATTTATATTATTATATAATAAATCTTATATATTTTTATATATATTATCAATATATGAATAGTTCTAGCTCTGATTGTCTGCGATTGTCGATAGGAACCAGCTTCCGGTGTCTGTTGGACGTCGTTCCGATAAAGAACGAGAAAGGAGAAGTCGTCCTCTTCCTCGTCTCACACAAAGACATCTCAACATCGTCGTCGTCGTCATCATCGTCGTACAACGACCAACAACAACAACAACAACAACAGCAACAACTACAACGCAACTCTCATCATTCATCATCCATCCACGCTAACAAATTCGGTAAAAGATTCTTCCTCCTCCTCTCCTTCCTCTTCTTCTTCCACTGCTGCTGCTGCTGCATGTCTCATCTGCATGTATCTGCCGATGAGATGCAGATTTATCTCATTCATGTGTAGATACAATGAACGATTGTGCAATGGATGCTGCAGCAGAAGCAGTGCAGACTTCTATAGCGACACGAATGAACATCATCAGAATCATTGCATATTATATATGTGCATATTATATGCAATTTTAATGGTTGCTGCAATGCTGCTGTTATATAGGCAGGGACGCATTGCACATCAATCGCGCATAAATTATACGTGTATACGCTATCAACTTACGTACACATACACTTATTACACACACACACACACACACATATAATATATGTATATACATGTACAAATACACATGCATGGAAACCTATTGTATGCAGTGCACATACAAACCAGGCTGACATGACTGGCATACGAATAACGCTCTAAAGAGTCTAAACGATGTAAACGATGTATACATTGTACAATCGTTACAAATGACCCGTGCACCCATTCATCTATCCATCGGATCCATCCATCTCATTATTCACCCGTCCATCAAGCACATCCGTCCATCCGTCCTTCTATCCTTTGTCCGTCCATCTACCCTATTCTTGCCTAAGTATCGCCTATTCTTCCGCTCTCATATCGTCTCCATGCATTCTATCCATCCGTCCTATTCTCCTCTCTTGATCGTCCTTCCTTCCGTCCTTCCGATCTTCTTGGCTTGCGTTCCTCATGTATCGACGACTAACAGTACCATTGCACCACGACCACGACCACGACCACCACCACCACCACCACCACCACCACCACCACCACCACCACCACCACCACCACCACCACCACCACCATGGCACTACCACCACAACCACCACCACAACCACCACCATGGCATCACCACCATCACCACAACAACCACCACCACAACAACAACAAGAACAACCACCACCACCACGACCACGACCACCACCACCACCACCACCACCACCACAACCACCACCATGGCACCACCACCATCACCACCACCACCACCACCACCACCACCACCACAACCACCACCACAACCACCACCACAACCACCACCATGGCACCACCACCACCATCACCACCACAACCACCACCATGGCACCACCACCACCACCACCATTACCACCATGGCACCACCACCACAACCACCACCACCACAACCACCACCATGGCATCACCACCATCACTACAACAACCACCACCACAACAACAAGAACAACCACCACCACCACAACCACCACCATGGCACCACCACCATCCCCATCACCACTACCACAACCACCATCACCACCACAACCACCACTACAACCACCATTACTACCACCACCACCACCACCACCACAACCACCACTACCACTACCACCACCACTACCACAAACACCACGACCACCACCACTACCATCACAACCACCAATACCACCGCCACAACCACCATCAGGAACATCCGTGGTTGAATCGATGTTCCATTGCTGCAGCTAATGATGAATTCAACGCACCATTCAGTCGCTGAATCGCTGCATTCGGCGACATATAAAGCTACAGCGTATAGTATAAGTATTGATTGGATGTCGATGAATGTCCTAGACCCATACTACTACGGTAGCAGGAGGCGGTGGCGGCGGTGGTGGCAGCGGTGGCGGCGGTGGTGGCGGCGGAGGAGGACGCAATGGTGGCGTCTGTTACGGCGGCCTTTACCGTCGTCTAAGTATGACTGATTGGTGCGGATGCTTGTGCCATTCCGTCGTTAAATAGTAATTGGTCTTCGTCGTTGCCGATTGGTCCGTGAATGATCCCCACCGACTGAAGACGAAGTCGAAGCAGGGATATGTTTCGACCGGTGCTTTCCTCCCTCCCCTCTCCCTGGATTATACCCAGATGAGACGGAGGAAGGAGGGAGGGATGGAGGCAGAGAGAGAGAGAGAGACCACTGGCAAAAAGTGCAAACGAAGTAACGTCACGAAAGATCTAAGATCCTCGGCATCTATTCTTGGCTGAGTTCTGGTAATTTGCAGTATACTCTTTTTTGTCAAGGTAAGATTCCCGCAGTGCCACGCTGTCAGTGTATGGGATAGACGGAAGGATGAATGGCTGAATGGATAAATGGGATGGACGGAACCATGCATGTGGTGACCTGAGCAACCCTTACCATGACATTTACGAAGAAATTCCATCTGATGTTGCAATATCTTACACTAGTATGCCTATACCATTATAATTCTTACAATTTTGTATGCTATTGCTTAAAGTTAGACTCGTGCATACAACATAAATATACATTAAATAAGCTTACGCCTCGTGGGGTGAGAAACTGAAACAACAAGTTTATTCAAATTCGCCGAACAAAACCTCGGGCGCCATCATCGCCATGCATTGGCGGACGCAGAAACGCACAGTAGCCTACCTGGGTAGGTCGTAGATGTATTCTGGAACACTGTCGAGTAAGTTTCGGAACATATGGCATATAACCATGCATAAGAATCTTGTTGCGCGTACTATCAGCAATTGACAGTCACCGTAGACTTTACTAGCCTCGGCATATAAGGGCGGGTGGCCAGTCCTCACCCTCACCGTCTCATCTTGCCACCGACAGTGTACGGTCAATGTACTCATTATGTGGCTGAGTTGGCTACATAGGGGGCGAGCATATGCAGCAGAAAAATTAAATCAAATTTTTCTTCTAATGGGACAAAAAATATCGTGTAAAATCTACTTATTTCCAACTAATTTATCCCATATGACATAATATCTTTGCTATTATACGCCACGTCGCATAAAATCGTGGCGTTATGCATTATCTGGATATTAATATGAACTTATTAGCTTCTAAGCTCACGCCATCACCTAATCAGTTATCATTCTGTCGTCTTCTTTTGCCTTTTTATTCTCTTATCTTTTTCGTGATATTCTTCGCATTCTTTTTCACACAGGCTATACACGAACTATTGCTTAACAAAGTCACCTTTGCAGTTATAATCATCATCATTATCATCATCGTCATCATAATAATAATCACCATCATCATAATCATCATAGTCATAACTATAATATTGTCATCTTTAACATGATCATTATCATCACCATACTCATCATCATCATCATCATCATCATCATCATCATCATCATCATCATCATCATCATCATCATCATCATCATCATCATCATCATCATCATCATCATCATCATCATCATCATCATCATCATCATCACCACCTCCACCATCACCACCATCGCCACCACTATCATCATCATCACCACCATCATCATTATCACTTCATCATCAATCATCATCGCGACCATCATCATCAGAGTGCGTCATCGTCATCATCTTCATCGTCATCATTATCATCATCATTACCACCACCATCATCATCATTGTAATCATCATCATCATCTTCATCGTCGTCATCATCATCAAAGATTCATCATCATCATCATCATCATCATCATCATCATCATCATCATCATCATCATCATCATCATCATCATCATCATCATCATCATCATCATCACCACCTAAGTGACTGTGTTGCGATCATCATCATCATCATCATGGACAACAATTCTTGTGTCTTATCTACGAGAAGCATTGCTTTCTCATAACCGTCGACCATCGTTTTCATTGTCTTCATCGTCCTCATTGTCTCTTCACTGGCGAGACGCCATCTTGCGTTAATTACAGAAACCACAAGTGACTTACGAAACGACCGATCCGCCGATCCCAGCTGTCATCAACAACAACATCATCATCGTCATCATCATCATCACGGCGGATCTGGAACGACGTCGTTGTCGTCTTCATCTTCATCGTTATCCGAAGAGGACGATGACGAAGAGGAGGAGGAGGATGTGGTGGAGAAGTCAGACGATGAGAAGCTGCGAGATGCCAACTGCAAGTACGCGAGAAGGAGAAGTCGCGCCGTGCTCTACCAGTTGTCGGGAACTTACAGGAGAAGAAAGACAACCAAGCTGCAGAAGGTTATTATAGCGCTACACCTAAATCTCCAATCAACCCATGATGCACCGACTTAATTATGTGTTTCCATGCAAGAAATCTCAATACTGTATACGAATCACATGCATTGTATATCTATAAGTTTATAGCGCCACCTCTCGCAGGATCGCTTAGCTTATAGATAGGACCTATACATGTATATGGTGACGAATGTTTTCAAACAGAAGAGTATACGTAGATATGGTGACGATTGTTTTAAGACAGAAGAGTATTCGTAAATATAATATTATTATGGTGACGATTGTTTTCAATCAGAAGAGCATATAAACAATCGTCACCATATGTACGTATATTCTTCTGTTTTAAAACAATCATCACCATGTCTACGTATATTATACGTAGACATGGTGATGATTGTTTTAAAACAGAAGAATATACGTACATATGGTGACGATTGTTTTAAAACAAGAGTATACGTAAATATGGTGACGATTTTTTTAAAACAAGAGTATACGTAAATATGGTGACGATTGTTTTAAAACAAGAGTATACGTAAATATGGTAACGATTGTTTTAAAACAAGAGTATACGTAGATATGGTGACGATTGTTTTCAAACAGAAAAGCATATGTAGATATGGTTACGATTGTTTTCAAACAGAAGAGTATAATTTTTTTATGTAGATATGGTTACGATTGTTTTCAAACAGAAGAGTATACGTAGATATAGTGACGATTGTCTTCAAACAGAAAAGCATACGTAGATATGGTGACGATTGTTTTCAAACAGAAGAGTATAGGCAATTAGGTATGCATAGCCAATTTATATAGACTACATGTATATATCCTACAGCAGAGATCACGTTTGAAACAATTAGCAAACCCAACCGAAAATCATTAATTTGATTCTTATCGCTATGCTTTCAAACATAAGAAGGCTGACGTTTAGTATCAGTGTAGGCTATAACTGTAAGATATTTTAAAATGTTTTATTAAAATCTGACTTGGATATGCTAATGGAACAAAAGCTTTAAAGCCTCATTAACCTACAAATCCAAAACCGCGGAGTAGACCCCAAAATTAATGCTGGTGCAAAATCAACAGCATGTAGGCTGCATTATATAATGACACATGTAGTTTCGAAGATTGGGCAGAAACTAGTTCAACGTGTCCCAAGTATTGTATTGCGCAGGCCCATAGTGTTCGGCTCAGACTAATGTAAGATGTCCTAAATTAACTGTGACTCAGATCAACCTTTGCAGTTGCGTGCTATTCAGTCTAGTTACTGGTGTAGCCTACTAAGACCAGAGCTCTGACTAAATCTACGTGTAGGGACTGTGACTGCAAAACAACCGAGGAGCATCTTTTAATATTAATAAGACCCGATCGATCTGAACAATTGATATCGATTTGTGCAGATTAAGAATTTCTCCGGAGGCGACGTTCCAGAATATAAAGTTCAGGAAGTCAATCGTTCCAACTCCATCCTGCTGCATTATGGGATACTAAAGATCGGCTGGGATTGGCTGATACTTCTCTGCACCTTCTACATTGCCATCACTGTTCCGTACAACGCAGCCTTTGTGACGTCATCAGAGGGTGGCTCCAACGAGCGAGCGTCCATTGTCAGTGACGTCATCGTCGAGATGCTCTTCATCATTGGTGAGTCTCTGTCACTCGCGGTTGTTATTATTGCGGTTGTTATATTGCGCTCTCATAAAACTAGCACAAAGAATGCATTAAACCGCATAATAGAGCAACAAACAACTTTATGATGACATTTATGGCGCTACTTAAATTTACGCAAACTAGACTGTTTGCGTACAATTGCTGTCCTAAGCTGATTGTTTATTTAACAAGCCAAATAATGCATTGTTTGACGCCATAATTGGTGTGAAGACTGGCCTGCCGCCGACGGCATGTACCAGGCGCTTCTGTCCTGTGGTGGGGGATCATTAGACAACGTTGCGTCTATTAGGAGATGTCGGTTGCTTGGCGCAAACGTCTCAAACGAAAAGATAATAATTATGCTTAATATATCATATCTATATAGTAGGGGAGTAAGTCCTTTCTTACCATCAATTGTCACGTGACCAGTGACGTCATCGGGGTCAAGGTCAAGGTCAAAGGTCAAGGTCAAGGCCATCCTAATTAGGTCACATTAATTAGGGCGTAATTATTAGGTCATTTTAATTAGGTCATATTAACTGGGTCACGCTAATTAGACATTTTAATTAGGTCATAGTAATTATATCATATTAATTATTAATAATTAGAATTTATTAATTATAGCAATTAGTGAACCCTAGTTAGCAGCGCTAGCCCCACTTTAACCGAGAATGACTCATCAGAAGCATGGCGGTGCATTCTGGGACCTGTACAGGCTTCCACTTCTCAACATCCCCCCCTCACATTTCTGCAAATTTCAATTTCTCAAGCGTAATCTGAGCTATAATTAGCAACACAAGGTCCGTGCCAACCGGAAATGACTCATCGGAAGCGTCCTTAGTCATTCTGTGTGCTGTACTGGCTTCCACACATCAGCCTCCCCACCCATTATTCCTTCAATCATCAATTTCTCTATCTCGGCATATCTCCGCACCATTCCAACCCACACACCCAGCCATATCACCTTCTTTTAGGTGTAATATATCACTCTACAACATCTAACCTCACCCTCCAACCCTCCAAGCCACCACTCCACACACGCAAATTTGCATTATATGCATAAGAATCGGCCAAACAGGAAGCGGCGAGCCCTAACAACGGGCCAATCGACAAGCGCGAAACCCTAAGTATGCCATCTCTCTCCCTCCGCGGCCTTCAACCTCACCCTCCTACCCTCCATTCCACTTTTCCCACCCAAAACTAGGTATTTTCACAAAAGTGCCAACCAACCAAAAGCGAGAAACCTAGAAACCGACCAATAAGGAGTCGAGAACGCCTAGGAACGGACCCTCTCTTCCTCTATAGCAATCCACCACACCCTCCAACCCTCCATTCCGAGCCACCGCACACAAACTTATCTTATACGACTAAGAACTGGCCAATCAGGAAGGTGTAAATTCTAGCGACGAACCAATCAATAGACGAGAATTTCTGCATATGCCTTAAAATATATAAAATATTCACCATTTTATTCGAAAATAATCAAAAATCATGCATTTATACATTTAAATTAACCATAAGTGTAACATATATTCAGCATTTCCTACAAAATTATTCAAAAATATAGTAGCCAACAACAATTTTCTTCATCTTTTCGTATTCATATAAATCCAAACACAGTATGAACATCCAACAGGGCATTACCAACATAGTCACAGACGGAATTTCTTATACATCTAAGACCGAATACCACAAACCCATTCACATTTCAATTCCCAACATGGCGACCTTTCCTCATTTCTTATACAGACAAGTCCAAAAACCGAGAAATCACTCAACCTTCCATTCCCAATATGGTGGCCTTTCCTCATTTCTTATACAGACAAGTCCAAAAACCGAGAAATCACTCAACCTTCCATTCCCAATATGGCGACCTTTCCTCATTTCTTATACAGACAAGTCCAAAAACCGAGAAATCACTCAACCTTCCACTCCCAATATGGCGACCTTTCCTCATTTCTTATACAGACAAGTCCAAAAACCGAGAAATCACTCAACCTTCCATTCCCAATATGGCGACCTTTCATCATTTCTTATACAGACAAGGCCAAAAACCGAGAAATCACTCAACCTTCCATTCCCAATATGGCGACCTTTCATCATTTCTTATACAGACAAGTCCAAAAACCGAAGAATCACTCAACCTTCCATTCCCAATATGGGCACCTTTCCATATTTCTTATACAGACAAGTCCAAAAACCGAAGAATCCCTCAACCTTCCATTCCCAATATGGCGACCATTCCTCATTTCTTATACAGTCAAGTCCAAAAACCAAAGAATCACTCAACCTTCCATTCCCAATATGGCGTCCTTTCCCACTTTCAAGCATGTTCAAACGCAAAAACCGAAGAATCACTCAACCTTCCATTCCCAATATGGTGACTTTTCTCACTTTCACGTATGCTCACATTCAAAAACCGAAAAATAACTCAACCTTACATTCCCAATATGGACACTTTACCAATTTTCCAGCATAATCAAACGCAAAAACCCAAGAAGAACTCAACTCGTCATTCCCAATATGGGAAACTTTACAAACTTTCACGCACGACCAAACTCGAAAACTGAAGAAGCACTCAACCCACCATTTCCAATAGGGCAACTTTACCAACTTTCACGCACGCGCACACTCAAAACCGAAGAAGCCCTCAACCTTCCTTTCCTCATATGGCAACTTACTCAAAATTTCATGAATATTCAAACGCAAAAACCGAAGAAGTACTCAACCTTCCTTTCCCAATATTGTGACCTTTAGCAATCATCTGCTCCCAAGGTGGCGCCAGCACAACCTTTCCTGTACAGGCATGCTCAAGTAAGGAACATACAGACAATTTTTCACACACGCTAAGTACAAATAACACAAATACACACAACTTTCCAGTCGCAAGGTGGAACATCGACATACTTTCACTCACACACACACACACGCACACACACACACACACACACGCACACACACACACAATCTCAAAGTCCATGGAAACTTTCGGTCTTCTATCTCCAAGGAATTTCTTACACATATAGGAACATACAAGAAACTCATATAACTTTCCAACTCAAAAGATGGCGCACAAGCTGGCTTTCTTGTGCATGTAAGAGTACAAACCACAGAATTGTCACACATTTCTTTCAACAGGTGGCGCTTTTTCTTAAATTTTGACATATTACATATCAAATATACGAAATTCACAAGCATAATATTCAACAACACATACATTTTCAATATGCATGCAAACGAGTGGAAGCGGCGTAGGACGAGAGCAGAACGCGTAAAGCACATAGAGACATGAGCGCTACAATTTCTAACATATATGCATACTTTGGGCGAATTTTCTAACTTAGGCTATCAACTTTACATGCAACGGCGAAGAATGTAAGTTGTGTAAGGCAAACACAGGAGGTGTATGGCGACAAGGTGGTACGAATTGATCATTAGCAAGGTAAAATTATAAATATGTTAGATGTGCGAGCGAGCAGAACTTGAACTTTTCAATGTAAGACACGAACTTTTGCCACTGCACGAAGTCAAACTTGTAATTTACGAAGTATAAACACAGAAAATGTATGTAGAATGTGTTAAGTTGGAGAAATATGGAGTGAGGGAAGCGCATATTCTTAGATTTGTGGAAACAATGGCATACACTATTTGCAACACGATAACAATTTTGGTAAATTACGAACTTAGAGAGCGAAGAAATACAACTTAGGATTACAAACAGCAAATTGCAAGACTTTTAAGGATTGAGAGTGTTAAGTTGGTGAAGTAAAGGGGTGAGGAGAGTGTTCCATTCTTAAGTTTGTGGAAAACAAGACTCTTCATTATTTGTGCCATGTCAGCAATTTTGGTAAATTACGAACTTAGAGAGCGAAGAAATACAACTTAGGATTACAAACAGCAAATTTCAAGACTTTTAAGGGTTGAGAGTGTTCAGCTGGTGAAGTAAAGAGGTGGGGAAAGTGTTTCATTCTTAAGTTTGTGGAAAACAAGACTCTTCATTATTTGTGCCATGTCAGCAATTTTGGTAAATTACGAACTTAGAGAGCGGAGAAACGCAACTTAGGGTTACAAGCAGCAAATTACAAGACATTTTTAGAGTTGAGAGCGTTAAGCTGGTGAAGTAAAGAGGTGGGGAGGTTGTGCCATTCTTAAGATTTGGGCAAACAAAGGTGTTCAATATATGTAACATGTCATCAATTTTGACAAAATACGAAAATATTGTACGAAGAAACACGAATTAGGGTTACAAGTGACAACTTGCAAGACGTTTAGGGTTAGCAGGCATGCACAACTTAGCAGAAATCTACATTCGCCAACTCTGAAAACGCTAAGTCCGAAATTTTCGACGTTCAAAGTCGATCGGCAGCACCTTCGTGCGGCGCGGCGGCGGTGGCAGCGGGCGCCCCGTCCCTCCCGGACGACCTCGGACCCAGCGGCGAGGCTGACGACGTGACACGCTTTCCCAATTAGATCAGGCTTTGACTCGTAGAAGTTAAGGTCGAATACGCTCCGACACAGCTCTTTCAAAAATTTCCTTCACCCGCAATACGAATGAATCTTTAACTTCATACGAGCCAAAGCAGGATCGATTGGGAAAGCATGCCCCGACGTCGCCACGCCGCAGGGTCCGAGGTCGTCCGTGAGGGAAGGGGCGCCCGCCGCCACCGCCGCCGCGCCGCACGAAGGTGCTGCCGATCGACTTTGAACGTCGAAAATTTCGGACTTAGCGTTTTCAGAGTTGGCGAATGTAGATTTCTGCTAAGTTGTGCATGCCTGCTAACCCTAAACGTCTTGCAAGTTGTCACTTGTAACCCTAATTCGTGTTTCTTCGTACAATATTTTCGTATTTTGTCAAAATTGATGACATGTTACATATATTGAACACCTTTGTTTGCCCAAATCTTAAGAATGGCACAACCTCCCCACCTCTTTACTTCACCAGCTGAACACTCTCAACCCTTAAAAGTCTTGAAATTTGCTGTTTGTAATCCTAAGTTGTATTTCTTCGCTCTCTAAGTTCGTAATTTACCAAAATTGCTGACATGGCACAAATAATGAAGAGTCTTGTTTTCCACAAACTTAAGAATGGAACACTCTCCTCACCCCTTTACTTCACCAACTTAACACTCTCAATCCTTAAAAGTCTTGCAATTTGCTGTTTGTAATCCTAAGTTGTATTTCTTCGCTCTCTAAGTTCGTAATTTACCAAAATTGTTATCGTGTTGCAAATAGTGTATGCCATTGTTTCCACAAATCTAAGAATATGCGCTTCCCTCACTCCATATTTCTCCAACTTAACACATTCTACATACATTTTCTGTGTTTATACTTCGTAAATTACAAGTTTGACTTCGTGCAGTGGCAAAAGTTCGTGTCTTACATTGAAAAGTTCAAGTTCTGCTCGCTCGCACATCTAACATATTTATAATTTTACCTTGCTAATGATCAATTCGTACCACCTTGTCGCCATACACCTCCTGTGTTTGCCTTACACAACTTACATTCTTCGCCGTTGCATGTAAAGTTGATAGCCTAAGTTAGAAAATTCGCCCAAAGTATGCATATATGTTAGAAATTGTAGCGCTCATGTCTCTATGTGCTTTACGCGTTCTGCTCTCGTCCTACGCCGCTTCCACTCGTTTGCATGCATATTGAAAATGTATGTGTTGTTGAATATTATGCTTGTGAATTTCGTATATTTGATATGTAATATGTCAAAATTTAAGAAAAAGCGCCACCTGTTGAAAGAAATGTGTGACAATTCTGTGGTTTGTACTCTTACATGCACAAGAAAGCCAGCTTGTGCGCCATCTTTTGAGTTGGAAAGTTATATGAGTTTCTTGTATGTTCCTATATGTGTAAGAAATTCCTTGGAGATAGAAGACCGAAAGTTTCCATGGACTTTGAGATTGTGTGTGTGTGTGCGTGTGTGTGTGTGTGTGTGTGTGCGTGTGTGTGTGTGTGTGAGTGAAAGTATGTCGATGTTCCACCTTGCGACTGGAAAGTTGTGTGTATTTGTGTTATTTGTACTTAGCGTGTGTGAAAAATTGTCTGTATGTTCCTTACTTGAGCATGCCTGTACAGGAAAGGTTGTGCTGGCGCCACCTTGGGAGCAGATGATTGCTAAAGGTCACAATATTGGGAAAGGAAGGTTGAGTACTTCTTCGGTTTTTGCGTTTGAATATTCATGAAATTTTGAGTAAGTTGCCATATGAGGAAAGGAAGGTTGAGGGCTTCTTCGGTTTTGAGTGTGCGCGTGCGTGAAAGTTGGTAACGTTGCCCTATTGGAAATGGTGGGTTGAGTGCTTCTTCAGTTTTCGAGTTTGGTCGTGCGTGAAAGTTTGTAAAGTTTCCCATATTGGGAATGACGAGTTGAGTTCTTCTTGGGTTTTTGCGTTTGATTATGCTGGAAAATTGGTAAAGTGTCCATATTGGGAATGTAAGGTTGAGTTATTTTTCGGTTTTTGAATGTGAGCATACGTGAAAGTGAGAAAAGTCACCATATTGGGAATGGAAGGTTGAGTGATTCTTCGGTTTTTGCGTTTGAACATGCTTGAAAGTGGGAAAGGACGCCATATTGGGAATGGAAGGTTGAGTGATTCTTTGGTTTTTGGACTTGACTGTATAAGAAATGAGGAATGGTCGCCATATTGGGAATGGAAGGTTGAGTGATTCTTCGGTTTTTGGACTTGTCTGTATAAGAAATATGGAAAGGTGCCCATATTGGGAATGGAAGGTTGAGTGATTCTTCGGTTTTTGGACTTGTCTGTATAAGAAATGATGAAAGGTCGCCATATTGGGAATGGAAGGTTGAGTGATTTCTCGGTTTTTGGCCTTGTCTGTATAAGAAATGATGAAAGGTCGCCATATTGGGAATGGAAGGTTGAGTGATTTCTCGGTTTTTGGACTTGTCTGTATAAGAAATGAGGAAAGGTCGCCATATTGGGAGTGGAAGGTTGAGTGATTTCTCGGTTTTTGGACTTGTCTGTATAAGAAATGAGGAAAGGTCGCCATATTGGGAATGGAAGGTTGAGTGATTTCTCGGTTTTTGGACTTGTCTGTATAAGAAATGAGGAAAGGCCACCATATTGGGAATGGAAGGTTGAGTGATTTCTCGGTTTTTGGACTTGTCTGTATAAGAAATGAGGAAAGGTCGCCATGTTGGGAATTGAAATGTGAATGGGTTTGTGGTATTCGGTCTTAGATGTATAAGAAATTCCGTCTGTGACTATGTTGGTAATGCCCTGTTGGATGTTCATACTGTGTTTGGATTTATATGAATACGAAAAGATGAAGAAAATTGTTGTTGGCTACTATATTTTTGAATAATTTTGTAGGAAATGCTGAATATATGTTACACTTATGGTTAATTTAAATGTATAAATGCATGATTTTTGATTATTTTCGAATAAAATGGTGAATATTTTATATATTTTAAGGCATATGCAGAAATTCTCGTCTATTGATTGGTTCGTCGCTAGAATTTACACCTTCCTGATTGGCCAGTTCTTAGTCGTATAAGATAAGTTTGTGTGCGGTGGCTCGGAATGGAGGGTTGGAGGGTGTGGTGGATTGCTATAGAGGAAGAGAGGGTCCGTTCCTAGGCGTTCTCGACTCCTTATTGGTCGGTTTCTAGGTTTCTCGCTTTTGGTTGGTTGGCACTTTTGTGAAAATACCTAGTTTTGGGTGGGGAAAGTGGAATGGAGGGTAGGAGGGTGAGGTTGAAGGCCGCGGAGGGAGAGAGATGGCATACTTAGGGTTTCGCGCTTGTCGATTGGCCCGTTGTTAGGGCTCGCCGCTTCCTGTTTGGCCGATTCTTATGCATATAATGCAAATTTGCGTGTGTGGAGTGGTGGCTTGGAGGGTTGGAGGGTGAGGTTAGATGTTGTAGAGTGATATATTACACCTAAAAGAAGGTGATATGGCTGGGTGTGTGGGTTGGAATGGTGCGGAGATATGCCGAGATAGAGAAATTGATGATTGAAGGAATAATGGGTGGGGAGGCTGATGTGTGGAAGCCAGTACAGCACACAGAATGACTAAGGACGCTTCCGATGAGTCATTTCCGGTTGGCACGGACCTTGTGTTGCTAATTATAGCTCAGATTACGCTTGAGAAATTGAAATTTGCAGAAATGTGAGGGGGGGATGTTGAGAAGTGGAAGCCTGTACAGGTCCCAGAATGCACCGCCATGCTTCTGATGAGTCATTCTCGGTTAAAGTGGGGCTAGCGCTGCTAACTAGGGTTCACTAATTGCTATAATTAATAAATTCTAATTATTAATAATTAATATGATATAATTACTATGACCTAATTAAAATGTCTAATTAGCGTGACCCAGTTAATATGACCTAATTAAAATGACCTAATTAATACGCCCTAATTAATGTGACCTAATTAGGATGACCTTGACCTTGACCTTTGACCTTGACCTTGACCCCGATGACGTCACTGGTCACGTGACAATTGATGGTAAGAAAGGACTTACTCCCCTACTCTATATTATTATATAATATATATTATTAATATTATCTATAATATTATAGCGTATACACAAGCAATCTCCGATTGACGTTCGGATATTCAACCCATGGATCCGATATATAATATGTATATAAATATATATATACATGTACACACACATATATATATATATATATATATATAGGCCTATATATACATATCTGAAGTTCTTCTGAACGGACTGCAGTCATGCAGTTAATATAAAGCGCACATTAGACGTTGTTATCGGTCCTATATAATAGATATTATTATGGACAATAAAATCGTTCCTGCATGAATGCGCTTATGCCACAGTTTCTCTTTCTATGCCTCGCTCGCTATCTTTTGACTTTAATGGTTGCGTTTCAGTGTGGTATGATTAATGTGCAGACTATTATATTGAAGGCTACTGTAGCAGTGGATTATTATAGGCCTAATGCTTGACGCTGTGTATGTGGGTGTGTTCTGAAAGTAACTTATTTTATTCATATTTTTCTGCATCTTTTTATAACTCGCATTAACCCAATTAATTATTGCAGTATAATTATATTTACTGGTGAAACTTAAAAGTTGTTGGCGACCACATCTTTGCTAGTTGGCTTATAAATCCAACGTGTCGTTGAGTTTTAGTCGTGACTAATTTTGTGCAGAACAACGGGTTGACTGACTCTCTTACTAAGCTTACTTGATTTGCAGTGAACTGCTTAAAAGCTCTGCATTTTTTAAATACACACAGCGGCAAGCATTATAAGTCCTTCGCTCGAAATTGCTCATTAGTGTTAAGCTACCGAACCCACTACTGTAAAGCCGACCTGCGTGTCGTGCTATATTTGGAGATGTCGTATTTCGTATAACCTGTAGGCTACCTGTAATCATTCTGCGGTTTGTCAGATTGAGTCATTAAACGAAGATTATATCATAAATCTGCTTTATAGACCTACAATTATAGTTAGAATGTCTGATCGTAGGTCCTAGGTCTAATATTGCAATGTTGAACTAGCCTATAGCTGCATTCGTTGCTCTAATTTGTCGCTTTAAATTGTCTACTAGGCCTACAACACAGCGCTTCATTTGATTAAAACTGGCACGTTATGAGAAAATCTTCAGAATGCATTTTGACATGAGAGTATAAATAGTGTAATCTATTGCCTTGCAGCTGGAGGGTTGCAGATTTGAATTCAGATCGCCTCGTATGGACCTTGAGCAAGTCTTTCGCTCGCAATTGCTCAGGCGTTTTGGCGTGAAACTCCGATCCAGTGTCCGCGCGCTGTAGTCGGGAGCGCTTCTGTGTAGTTTTCTTGAAGGGGCGCTATAACAAGTGCACATACATAGGCCTACATGTATATATAGTTCTGACTATTTTTTTCTCGTGTTTATTTCGCCTTATTTTTAAAGTTTCTTTGAAGTTCATTTTTACTTCGGATAATGTTAAACGGTTTCCTCAATTTTTGTGGATAGTCGGATAATGGCTGATCCTCAAATCTGCATGTATTGATATATTTAGATATAATCTTATTTAGATATAATTCTGAATTTTCGAACGACATACGTCAACAAGAACGGTCAAGTGATCTACCAACCGCAGCAGATAGCCATCAACTACATCAAAGGATGGTTTCTTCTCGACCTTCTAGCGGCCTTACCTTTTGATCTTCTATACGCATTTCAAGTCAATACGGTAAGACTTGATGACATTACATTTCGATCTTCTGCACGCATTTCAAGTCAATACGGTAAGACTTGATGACCTTACCTTTCGATTTTCTTAACGCATTTCAAGTCAATACGGTAAGACTTGATGACCTTACCTTTCGATTTTCTATACGCATTTCTAGTCAATACGGTAAGACTTGATGGCCTTACCTTTTGATCTTCTTTACGCATTTCAAGTCAATACGGTAAGACTTGATGACCTTACCTTTCGATCTTCTATACGCATTTCAAGTCAATACGGTAAGACTTGATGACATTACATTTCGATCTTCTGCACGCATTTCAAGTCAATACGGTAAGACTTGATGACCTTACCTTTCGATTTTCTTTACGCATTTCAAGTCAATACGGTAAGACTTGATGACCTTACCTTTCGATTTTCTATACGCATTTCTAGTCAATACGGTAAGACTTGATGGCCTTACCTTTTGATCTTCTTTACGCATTTCAAGTCAATACGGTAAGACTTGATGGCCTTACCTTTTGATCTTCTATACGCATTTCAAGTCAATACGGTAAGACTAGATGACCTTACATTTCGATCTTCTGCACGCATTTCAAGTCAATACGGCAAGACTAGATAACCTTACCTTTCGATCCTCTATACGCATTTCAAGTCAATACGGTAAGACTTGATGACATTACCTTTCGATCTTCTGAACGCATTTCAAGTCAATACGGTAAGACTTGATGAGTGCCAACAGCACACTGTTTTTGAGGAGGAGCTCAGAAATTTTGTGGCCGCGCAACGTCTGCCTTGAAAACGATCAAGAATGATGCAATCCTGACTGATTTCATTGCTATGTAGGCCTAATTCGAACGATGAACGGTTTTCGAGTGATTTTGGAAGCTTGGCGTGACTTTTAAAGCGTCGCCACAAACTCGTGATTACTGGGAGTGATTTTAATGCTATGTAATTCAAACGATGGACGGTTTTCGAGTGATTTTGGAAGCTTGGCGTGACTTTTAAAGCGCCGCCACAAAATCGTGATTACTGGGACTGGATACCCAAAAGCACACTGTTTTTGAGGAGCAGCTCAGAAATTTTGTGGCCGCGCAAAGTCTGCCTTGAAAAAGATCGAGAATGATGCAATCCTGACTGATTTTAATGCTATGTAATTCGAACGATGGGCGGTGTTCGAGTGATTTTGGGAGCTTGGCGTGACTTTTAAAGCGCCGCCACAAAATCGTGATTACTGGGAGTGATTTTAATGCTATGTAATTCAAACGATGGACGGTTTTCGAGTGATTTTGGAAGCTTGGCGTGACTTTTAAAGCGCCGCCACAAAATCGTGATTACTGGGACTGGATACCCAAAAGCACACTGTTTTTGAGGAGCAGCTCAGAAATTTTGTGGCCGCGCAAAGTCTGCCTTGAATAAGATGGAGAATGCTGCAATTCTGACTGATTTTAAAGCTATGTAATTCGAACGATGGGCGGTTTTCTAGTGATTTTGTAGGCTTGGCGTGACCTTTAAAGCGCCGCCACAAAATCGTGATTACTGGGACTGGATACCCAAGAGCACACTGTATATGAGGAGCAGCTCAGACATTTTGTGGCCGCGCAAAGTCTGCCTTGAATAAGATGAAGAATGCTGCAATCCTGACTGATTTTAATGCTATGTAATTTGAACGATGAACGGTTTTCTAGTGGTTTGGGAGGCTTGGCGTGACTTTTAAAGCGCCGCCACAAAATCGTGATTACTGGGACTGGATACCCAAGAGCACACTGTTTTTGAGGAGCAGCTCAGAAATTTTGTGGCCGCGCAAAGTCTGCCTTGAATAAGATGGAGAATGCTGCAATCCTGAGTGATTTTAAAGCTAGGTAATTCGAACGATGAACGGTTTTGTAATGGTTTTGGAGGCTTGGCGTGACTTTTAAGGCGCCGCCACAAAATCGTGATTACTGGGACTGGATACCCAAGAGCACACTGTTTTTGAGGAGCAGCTCAGAAAGTTTGTGGCCGCGCAAAGTCTGCCTTGAAAAAGATGGAGAATGCTGCAACCCTGACGGATTTCATTGCTATATTAATCGAACGATGGACGGTTTTCGAGTGATTTTGGAAGCTTGGCGTGACTTTTAATGCGCCGCCACAAAATATTGATTAAGCTTACTGGGAATGGATACCCAAGAGGCTGATGACCTTACCTTTCGATCTTCTATACGCATTTCAAGTCAATACGGTAAGACTTGATGATCGGGGACAGGCGTTCACCATCCAACTGTAATGTATTGGCCACCTATACATTACAGTGCCAACAGGCTTGACAGACTTTCTAATATAATTATTGACATAATTAATTGGAATTTATTATTAATTGAATTCAGCATAGAAGGATTAGGAAGTACGCTCAGAAAAAAAAACTTAGGCATCTTAATGTCGAATATGCAGGTAATAAGTAGGCGTATGATAATAGCAGCTCAGTGAAGAGCTTGTTCAGTTCTTTCAATTTACATCGTCATCAATATGGCGGACTGAATAAGATGCGACGTGATTATCAATCAATCAATCACATAGATTTATATAGCGCCCCTTCAAGATGTCTACTCTTGCTTGCGCTCGATTAGAAGGAGATGTGGCGCCCGTCACATAATTACAAGCAAAAAAAATGGCAATCTCACATGAGGAAATGTATTAGCAGTTAGAGTTTGAATAAACAAAGCAGGTTTCACGTTTTAGGCTGAAAGTGGAAAACAGTTAGACTGTTGTTATTATAAGAGATTCAGCCGAAAAAAGAGAGTTTGAAGCAAACATCAGAAGCACGGTGCTTTATTTATATCAGCAAAAGCTAATGACTGCCCTCTCGTTATATATATATATATATATATATAATTGATAGATCTGATAACAAACATCCTTATCTATCTATCGATTCAGAGAAAATGAGCAGCAGCAGGAGAAAAGGGATACATAAAGACCCTATTAATTTTGTAGTCAGAGCACATAATTATGTAACGGAGCAGCGGTTCATATATTATTTCGGCATACACTTCCTCTGGCTGTTGCTCCGTCTCAGGAGACTCAGGTTTGTTTGTATGTGCACTTGTTATAGCGCCCCTTCAAGCACTCTGTGCTCAGAGGCGCTCCCGAATACAGAGCGGACACTGCATCGGAGTTTCACGCCGAAGCGCTGAGCAATTGTGAGTGAAGGACTTGCCCAAGGTCTTTACGCGGCGAGGTGGATTCTAACCTCGAACCTTCCGGCTCCAAGGCAACGACGCCACCACTACACCACCGCGCCCCACAGTTATCATGTGGTATGTTTTTTGTTTGTTGCCTAGGGTTCCGTTATTCATCTGCTCAAGGTCTCTCGCCTTCTTCGCCTTGCCAGGCTGCTTCAGAAGCTCGACCGCTACTATCAGTACAGCGTCATCGTTCTTACGCTGCTGATGGCCATGTTCACAGTTCTAGCTCACTGGTTGGCTTGCATCTGGTACTACATCGGCAGAAGGGAACTCGAATTCAACAATCCGAACTGGAAAGTTGGTAAGTATATACAGGCAGCCTTGATGAATTTACAACGAATGACTAGGCCTGTCTCTTGTTTACTAACGCTCGTAATTGTAACTGTAATCACATAATCATTTATATGGTGACTTTTCGAGGAGACTCATATAGGAGATTATTCCTATCATTGAACAGAACGTATAGATTTACATGTACGCTTCACATAGAGTAGCCTGCCTGGTTGAACACGTATTATGTCCAGATAAAGTAGAATCCCAGAAATGCAAAGAGGAAGAATGTAAAGAAGAAGAAGAGTAGGAGGAGGAGGAGAAGGAGGAGGAACAGAGAGCGGAAGGTAGGAGGACGAGGTAGAGGACAACGAAAATATGAGTCCGAAGAAGAGGAGGAGGAGGAGAAGGAGAGGAGGAGGAAGAAGAAGAAAAAGACTACCTAGTGATAACCACCCTGGGTATAAAAATGTCAGCGGCTTCATATTATCTTAGCCTTGGCATAATATGGGGTGATTGGCTTGTCCCTCTAACTCCTCAATACGATCTCCCAACCCTTATCGCATTACTATAGGAGTATAGGCCTACCCGGTAGTATCGCTCATTTATATAGCTCTAGTGAATTAACGGCGCAGGTGAAACAGAAACGTCGATACATCTTCAGTCCTAACGACGACTTAGACACCACTAAGTCCACACTAAGCACTGGACCATCGTACATTAGATGCTACAACAATAGCCAAGGAATTTACAACGAATGACTGCGCAACGGTATACAGAAAGATAGATGACCATTGACCAACGAGTCGTATACAGTTGTATACACAGAATGCCAGTGCTTTTTTAACGTGCAGTTGTACACAAAATGTGCAGTTCTAAATGGATTTGTGCAGTTGTAGAAGCCCTTTTGTACAGTTAAAACCAGCAAAAAGGGTCCTTGTCCTCCGATTAGAAGTAATTTACCATGTAGACTTGTAGGGGATGGGAAAGCAAAATGGAGTTGCGCAGTTCTAAAATTTCCTTAAAAACAGCCCTGCAGAAGGCTCAAGATTATGTCGGATGTTTTCTTATAGGATGGTTGTACCAGTTGTCTGTTTTCGTAGGATGGTTGTACCAGTTGTCTGTTTTCGTAGGATGGTTGTACCAGTTGTCTGTTTTCGTAGGATGGTTGTACCAGTTGTCTGTTTTCGTATAGGATGGTTGTACCAGTTGTCTGTTTTCGTAGGATGGTTGTACCAGTTGTCTGTTTTCGTATAGGATGGTTGTACCAGTTGTCTGTTTTCGTATAGGATGGTTGTACCAGTTGTCTGTTTTCGTAGGATGGTTGTACCAGTTGTCTGATAAGCTGGACGCTCCGATCTTCAACAAGACAAACAACCTGCCGAACTTGACGAGCTCCTACATCTCGGCTCTCTACTTCACGTGCACGAGTCTAACGAGCGTCGGATTTGGCAACGTTTCGCCGAACACGAATGCCGAAAAGGTCTTCTCTGTCATCGCCATGCTTATCGGAGGTACACGTAGAAAGTTGGGTACTTGTTTTTTTAATTCACCCTCAATCATGCTTTCCATGTCCGTCCTATGTGTTGAGTATGTGCACCTGTCAGAATGACTGCACTAACCCTAAAACTAACCCTAACCCACCCTCTCGACGCCTAACCTGAGCCCTAACCGACCCTCACGCGATAAATCCCGTCAACTTAGAACCGGGGGGTGAATTAAAAAACAAGAACCGAATGTTGTCGCAACCAGTCTGTAGCCTATTAATGAGAATCTCCACTTATATACAATTATTGAAATGATTCATCTAGTGGGAAGCTATTGTAAGTTATTACAGTGCACTAGCGGACACTTTACTTCTTGGTTTGTATACACGCAGATGAGTGGATAAACAAAAAACTGAATTTGATACAATTCGTGATCTTAACGAGAAGCTATGACGCACATTTTAATATTCACAAATGAACAAATGTATTATATATGTATGGCTTTGATAAATTTCTCTAAACAATTCTATTTTTGAAAACCCGTTCAGTTTTTTTATTGTGGTTGCTGAAATGTAAGCATATAATTTTTGTTATTTTCGCCATTCAGTCTAAAAATACATCTATCTCATTCGTCTGGCCGATCTTCCTATATGATCTTTGCACAGTGACGTCCAAATAAGTTTAATTCATTTAACAATAAATATAAAATGTATGTATACATAATTTACTGTTAAACATGATTTTATCAGACGCGTGTATTACACTGATAAGGCTTATTTATGGAAAGCACAACTGACTTTATGCGCAGATCAAAGGGAAAGATATGTTTGATAACATGCGAGCATGAAGACCCGAAGGAATACCCGATATTCTCTTAACTTCTTAAGGTTGACTCGACCTTTCACTGTCTAGGGCGGGGCGACTGTAAACTGAGAAGAGGGACAGATGGACGCCTTGCAGTCTGCCATACAGTTGGGGGTCGACTCCTGTCAGACATTTATTTTATTATTAACTGTCACTACAATATCATGTGACCTTACTGCGTAGGCCTACTTACCAGCAGGACTTTTTCAACATGCAATTGTACACAAAAATTGTAATGAATTTGTGCAGTTGTAAATGCAGTCTTGTGCAGTAAAAATCATTTTAAAAGGCCACTATCATCGGAATGGGGGTGATTTACCATGCAGGACCTGAATGGAACGAAGGGGCTGTGCAGTCAAAAAATAGGCTGCGTTTTGTTTTTTGTGTAAGATCAAGGAGAAAGATTAAAACAAGGTAATCGGATTTTACAGCCGGAGACTTGCAACATTTCCGGACAAGTTCCAAGTGAATGACTAAAAAACGATCTTTAGATATTTTCGGGCCAAAGAACACACTAGATTAAAATTGCTGGTTGTGCAGTTCTAAAAACGTCTTTAAAAAGCCACGCCTGCCAGTTTGAATTACTGAAGCAATACTATTATTATCTCTGAAAGCAGCATAGCAGTTATGAGTCGATAATATTTGGCATATGATGCTGGCAGATGATGTTGCTATATTGCTGTATAATATTGGTCAGTACTAACATTCCTATGGTCTCAACAGAACATTGTTGCTTACAATTGTGTGACATGGATCGTTGATTGAAATGCAATTGTACAATCGGGACCAGGTTGATATAAGCTCTTAGCTTTTTCCGGGCTTCCTGTTGCCTAGAGACCGTTCTGTATTCACTACTGGTACTCATAGACTATTCATTTTATTTCTTTGGCAATAAATAAATAAATAAAATAAACAAATAAATATTCTTTCAGCTCTAATGCACGCTCTCGTCTTCGGCAACGTCACAGCCATCATCCAACGCATGTATGCTCGTCGCGCCATCTACCAGTCAAAGACACGTGACCTCAAAGACTTCTTCCGCACGCATCACATTCCGCAGCCTCTGAAGCAGAGGATGCAGGAGTATTTTCAGACGACGTGGTCCCTCAACAGCGGCATCGATAGTAGAGAGGTAGTAAGAAGCCCCGTATTACAGAACAATAGAACAATAGAACATCCTTCCATTGTTTCAAAGAAGAGTCATGAAGCCCATTGGGTTGTCGGCTGCGAATGATAGTTATTATATTATTTAATTTTCAGCTGAATCACCTGTTCGAATTTCGAGTAGACTATAGTTATTCGTAAGTTAAATTATTGGTAAAGTCAAATTGCTATCAATGAAAAGCCATGCTATTTGTGGCTAAGCATAAATACATGAGATGAGACGATATCTAAGCCAGAGTTGCGAATACTACATATAAAGAAAGAAAAAAGTATGTGTTTAACACAACTTGAAATTATTTCTTTCTTAACAACACCATGGTAGAGCAGCATTGCTACGAGTCTCGCTGTACTAGGGACACCAACTGACAGAACATACATGTACAATTGTACATGGGTACGCCATAAGCGTATAACAATAGCGACAAAGAGCAGTTTAATGATGGTCCTTAAACTTGTGGTAAAATCTGTATTGTGAAAACAACATGTTTTTCTCTCCATGTTTTGCGTCTGCTCAGAGCACAGCCCCTCATAACCTAATTGATTCCATTCACAATTGCAACCTGGTGGCATGCATTCCGTTATGAGTGCAAATTTTCAGATAAATTCCATATTGCAATATAGTTTGGGAGCTACGCGTACACTACCTGATATCCTTTAAAGCAGGCACCAAACAAATGTAACAATTTAGCTACATTGCTAAATGTTAAGATTGCATCGTATTGCATTCGTAGGTGCTGAAAGATTTTCCGGTGGAGATGCAGGGTGACGTGGCAGCTCATCTTCATCGCGAGGTCCTCTCACTTCCGGTGTTCGGTGGGGCCAGTCAGGGCTGCCTCAAGGCCATAGCGATGCAGATCAAGCCGATGTTCTGTGCCCCAGGTGAATACGTCATCCACAAGGGTGACGCCATCGTCTGCATCTACTTCGTCACGAATGGATCGCTCGAAGTCCTCAAGGACATGATGGTCGTCGCCATTCTAGGTAGGAGGAGTCAAACAGCTGGTAGGGCGCGGTGGTCTAGTGGTGGCGTCGTTGCCTTGAAGCCAGAAGGTTCGAGGTTCAAATCCACCTCGCCGCGTAAGGACCTTGGGCAAGTCCTTCACTTACAATTGCTCAGCGCTTCGGCGTGAAACTCCGATGCAGTGTCCGCTCTGCATCGGGAGCGCCTCTGAGTAGAGAGAGCTTGAAGGGGCGCTATAACAAGTGCACATACAAACAAACAAACAGACATCTTAATCATCCATCCTCGCTTATCTATCACTGGCTCAGTGGACTCTTCTAAATCTATATGCTGAAGTCACCCCAATTCTCTAGGGCTTATCCCGCCTGTTAGCTGCCTTTTGCAAACCGACAGACAAACCAAACCGACAGACACACCGACAGACAAACCGACAGACAAACCGACAGACAAACCGACAGACAAACCGACAGACAAACCGACAGACAAACCGACAGACAAACCGACAGACAAACCGACAGACTATTGACAGGCTATTGACAGAGTAGCTGAGAGGCTGAAAGAGCGAAAAAGATAATAGATCTTATTATTATAATTTTTTTACATAATTATCTCTACTTTCTATCTTGTTCCGCTGTCTGTCTGATGTTTTTTTGCTTAGGCAAGGGCGATCTGTTTGGAACTGATCTCGACTACGACGATCCAGTCATCAAGTCGAGTTGTGATGTAAAGTCGCTCACCTATTGTGACCTGCAGTGCATTCTGCTGAACGGACTCCAGGACGTCCTTGCCATCTACCCGGAATTCGCCGGCAAATGTTCCGCTGACCTCCTGCATGACCTGACCTACAATCTCCGTGACGGATTCGTCGAGGCCGAAGATGAGGATGACGTCATCGAACCGGCCATCACACTTCCGGCCATAACGGAAGAGGAAGTGCCACCTAGTCCGCCGCCAGAGGGTGCCAGCAGCGATGGAGGGGACAGCGACGGTGGGCAGGGGGTGGAGAGCAGCTGGACGGAGACGGGAGATGTGGAGATTGGTGGTCGATGGGGAGCCAGACCAGCTGCTGCTGCTGAGAGGATCCAGGGAAACACGTTGCTGTCACCAAGACCTCCTAGCTCATTCAGGTTAGGGAGAAACAAGTGAACCATCGATAGGAAGTGTCAAAGATTGGTATTCTATATTGTGTCTCATTTAACGCACAGGCTAAGATGAGGTAAGACACAGGGTAAAGCTGAGGTAAGAGGTATGGTAAGTCAGGAACAACAAAGTATAATAGGGCGAAGTTGGGCAGTAGACGTACCGGTAAAGCTAAGCAAAGTAAAAACCGTTGCTTTTCAGCATGTCCCTTATAAAATTATATCACCCAAAACCCAGGCAACTGTGACACGGTATATGCCTCTTCTTAGCTGAGAGTTTGAAGCTTACAAGTACTACTCCGTTTGCATGTAAAAAATAGAGGATTTATTTAAGCAGGGTTCAACCTTTAACCGCTTACGCTCTCAGTGCTGTAACACGCCAAAACATTTTGTCGAGGACAACGGCCTCTGTTGTCATAGGCCCTCTTCAAATCTGGATCCTCCTCCTCCTCTCAGTCTTCTTATTCCGTAGTCATGGTGAAAGTTATAAACAAATCATTATGTGTTGAACACTGTTGATGAAACGTCAACGACTGCTACTACGAAATCGGAAATTGATCAGCATTGATGGACGCTTCCAAGTTCCAGCCATTTCCTTCTCGATACATTCCAGCCCAACTGGCCGCAGTTGGGCTGTGAACGCTTCCGCATGGTGTACAGCATTACAGACTTACAGTGGCATAATTATTGGAGAGGCGCTATATAACTCCTATTATTGAATGTTTGTTTAAACAATAAGGATAATATTATTGCGTGTCAATAAGTATGAATTAAATTCTATTATTGCTAGGCAAACAGAGAAGCGAGTAATTCCGGGGATGAAACGATTCGGTCTTCGCAGCAGCAATCGACTGCGTCCTTCGTCCCTCAAGACCAGACTGATGACGAACACCACCAGCTGCACCTCATCGCCCTTCAACCTTCATCTCTCATCAGGTCGCTCAAGGTCATCGCCGTCGTCAGCCTCTAATCAATCTGCTGCTCAACTCATTCACTCCAGCTCCACGACGACACCTGGTGAGCTGCATATTATAAGCGCACGACAACCATTTTGCTACCATTGATAATAATAGGCCTATTAACCTATCATAAAAAGTGAATGTGACGGTGAGGCAAACGTAGCCTATACCTATATGGAGACACCGCTCGTGTATTTTAGACAACCTGCCTCGATTCACTGATCATTCAATTTAAACTTGTCAACGATACATGAACTTTAGTCGTCATTATTATAATTTTTATAAGCACGTGAGGCACTGTCTGTTCTAGCGACATCTCTTGGTTTTCTCTGTTCAGCGTTAAATTGTCAGCAAATCGGCGTCTATGGTATGAGTAGCCTATTATTATATTGGAAAACATAGTATTATGACTTTTCCTTAATCTCTGATCTTTCTCTCCTTCTTCTATTGTTGGGGTCTACATACTGGGCTTTCTCGTCGTCTTCGTAAAATTACCCTTGCAGGTTTTAATCAGCACAAAATTACCAATAGGCCTATATAATATTTTTTAAATTGGGACGTTCATTACATCAGCGTTGCCAGATATGCGTTCGACCATAGACTATTAATTTCTTCCTTGGTTCTCAGGTCAGCAGACGTTTGCTGTCGGTGACTGCGCATCATCATCGTCATCATCGGATCAAAACGCGAGTCCTGCCCTACTCAGCCGAGAGCTGGGACAAGCGAGGACCTGTCTGGAACAGCTGCAAGGTCAGTTCGACGGTCTGTCGAAGGACCTTGAGACCGTAGCGGGAGACGTGCGAACCATTCTCAGTCTCCTTCATTCGGTGTTCGATGCAAATCCAAACAAGGATTCGTTGAAGTTCATTGCTCATCATGACAATTGCGTTCGACTGACTCCTGCAGACAGTGCGCATGCGCAGCAGACGACAACGAGATCATCGCCGTTACCTTCTGTGCGGCGGGGGTCGACCCCTGTCGTTGGAATTCTTAAGAATAGGACGAAATCGGAAAACCATCGCAGTAGTCAGGGTGGTCCATCTCTGCGCTGCGTCGATTTCGCTTTCAATTCAGATGGGATCGAGGGTGGACCCAACGCTTGTGCTTCGAACAAAAAACCATCGTCTGGTAGACTAAAATCTCTCGCCTTTGACGATGATCCAAAGAACGAATCATCGGAGTCGTCTGGCTTAATGCATCGATCGGGGAGGGTAACCTTCACTGCAAATCCAACAAACGTGCCACCGAAATTGCCTCACACCGACCACGTGACCTTCCGCGATGCGATTGAGCCTCGGACGGATGGCGCAGATGACTTCGACGAAAAGACTGTCGTCGTCGGCAAAAGAATCTCGCAGCTGCGAGATTCAGACGAGAATTCCGCCGGTAGTTATGGACTCAGAAAGGATTCTGGGATCGGGATTGAAAAAGAAACGGAAGTCGAATCAACTGTCTCCATTCTGTTAACCACGGATCTATGACGTCAGAGAGGATTCAATATATTTTTAGACGAATAATAATCTTAATCATTACGATTCCTGCTGCCATGGAGAAGTTATAAATTATTCCATTAAAAAAGTTAACAAAAAGTTTGCCACTTACACAGTTTATTCTCAAACCCATTAGCGCAGTTCCTACCAACTTTCCTTTACTACGAATGGCAGACTAAAGTTTAGCCGCTAAACGAATCTCCAAAATGGAGAAATACATTGGCTCTGACGAACGAAGGTTGCATTCGTGCAGTTGCGGGCAACACTGTGGGCATTAATAAGTTCGTGCATGGTTTAATGCATGAATGAATTGATGGATGAATGAATCACTGCTCCTACTGGCTTAATGCATGAATGAATTGATGGGTGATGAATCACTGCTCCTACTGGCTTAATGCATGAATGAATTGATGGGTGAATGAATCACTGCTCCTACTGGCTTAATGCATGAATGAATTGATGGGTGATGAATCACTGCTCCTACTGGCTTAATGCATGAATGAATTGATGGGTGAATGAATCACTGCTCCTACTGGCTTAATGCATGAATGAATTGATGGGTGAATGAATCACTGCTCCTACTGGCTTAATGCATGAATGAATTGATGGGTGATGAATCACTGCTCCTACTGACACGGTTGGATGATTTGATTGCATTGTTGGATCGCCATCGTGCGCTGCATTTGACGGTTGAATGTTGAATGGAATCATGGATGGATGAATAAGAACAACATGATGATTAAAAGACAATCTGGTTTCAGCGGATAGAGACAGTCATTGTCTCAGAGGTACGGGTATTAACAAATGAGCAAAATATCATTGTTTAATTTTTTATTTAATATTTTTTATTTATTTATTATTTAAGTTCCTGTGATAGTTTTAATCGTAATAAATTATTTTCTCAACATGTGGTTGCACTATTGTTAAGAATCGTAGTACATGTTTTTTACATAACAGAAAATGGTCAGCATTGTTCAATGACACAAGCAATATGGACCAGTGGCGTAGCAAGGAATTTATGATGGGGGGGGGGGTTTATGGCCTGGCCGGATGTCCTTCTTGACATCAACTCAACAGCCCGACAATATCGCATAATTTATGTTCATGTGCACAATTCTTGTTTACACCAACTATACGTACATTAAAAAACGGGACCCACCCTACGCAACACGCATCTAATGTGTCATTTATTCGTATAGGAAAGGCATTGCAAATTTGCAATCATAATAGTTACTATCCTGCATTCCTCCAAAATCCATATTATGAGCTCCTCAGTTAAAACCAAACCGCCCTACAGCGTTCTGTTGTGCTGCTAAGATGCCATGCAAACGTCCGAAAGACGCCCCTCTTGGACGAACGGGGCAACCTGCAGAGCTCTGAGAAACTGTGAGTGTACTTAGACCTCGACGCATCCTTTGAACTGAGTGCTAATGTCAATGGCATTGCCCACACAGACACACATCCAGTCTCCACGCGCACAACCATCATCGGCCTGCAGTTGCAGACAAATACTCATGCACAGTTGTTGCATATATAGGCATACATATAGACACGTGCACACACGTGCAAACGCGTCTCAAAGCAACATGTGCATGCAGATACAATAGAATACACACAAACACACACACACACACATACACACACATACATACATGCATGAACGCAAGAACGTAACGGAAGTCTTTGCCTTCTTCTCGAATTCTCATGATAATGAACATTCATTATTTTGTTCTATAAACACGAGGCTGTTACGGATGACGATGGTCAAAGTGTTTCTGTTTTCTGTCGCTTCTGCTTATACGTTGCTATAATTTTATGATACGTCGGTAGCCTATTACTTAGAGGACAGATCGACCTGTAACAGGGATGGTAGGCCTATACGAATTCGAGTATAGCCTCTCCCGAGGCAGTGTAGACTATATGCGGCAGTGTATACGGACTGTGAGGCTCAAGTCCTTCACGCCCACTCAGTGGTTTAGTTGGGAGCGTTGCAGCTGTAGTGAGTATGTTCGTTGCCTTGCATGCTGCAGCCGAAGTGTTGCAGGTTCGAATTCAACTCAAGCTGCCTCCTAGCTCATAGGTACCTTCGGCAAGTCCATCATATATACGCAACTGCTCATGCGCTTCGGCGTGGAACTTCGATTCAGTATCTGTTGTCGGGAGCGCCTCTGAGTAGATCTTGAAAATCCCTATAACAAGTGCACATATATACATAGCCTACATACTCGCTGTGCGCCATCGGCTTTCTGTGGCATGGTCATGTGTGCACTTCTGAACTTTGAAAGAGGGTCATCCATCAAATACAGCTGTAGGCCTATTGTATTGTATTGTATTGCATTGTATTGTATTGCATTGTATTGTATTGTATTGCATTGCATTGTTTTGTATTGCATTGCATTGTATTGTATTGCACTGTGTTGTACTTGGTGAGGTACATCTATAGGCGTCGACTGTGCCTTGAAACAAGACATGTGCTTCCGTATATAGATGGTCAGAAACGATATACTTCCTTTCGCACCTTCATATTCTAAGCTTTCGATATCTGATATCAGAGGTTTACATAGCGTATACTTTCAAAAGGGTCTCGTCATATATGCCCTCCAAGGAGCAATAATATGATCAGTGGCTGAGGAATCTATTGTTGTGTATTGTATGTAGCTCAGACGAAATCTACAACGTCTATTCGTAAGATGTAAGTGTTTCCTTATAACAAAATGTGGAGACTATCAGCAAACAATAGTCTCTCTGTTGTAGGCTACAAGACCAGTATTGATCACTTCAAAGACACCTAAATTATAGCCATGTAAAAGATCTAAGTACGATTTGATGTTCCATTTTCAGCACTGACCACAATATGAGTCCTGTGCATGCATGCCCTGTGCTGTATATTACGCAGTTTAGGCTAATGCGTTGTGCTTGCAGCATAACCCGAAGCATGCATCGGAACATAGAGCCTCATTTTTCACAGTAACAATGTTTCATTTGTGGACAGCACTTCACTGCATCTCATGCTATCATCGGCAAAACACTCTCAACTAAAACAAAAAACACTTTCACTCGTCAGCAATCGGTTGGGTTGGGTGGATAAAGCCTGAAACTCACGAAAAGCATATATTATTGCGAACTCAAAACAGAATCAGAGGCATTCAATATGCCGCAGAACTATCATGCAGGGTGGGCAAAAAAGAATCCCCTAGGGCCTATGGCAATATCTTGGCCAGGAGTAAGAATGTTTAAATCATGTTTTCCAGGTTTAAATGTAATTCATATAAATTATACGCACAACAGCCAAAATTCACAAACAAATTTGAATTCAAGAAACTTAAAACAGAACAAAAGTTATACGCTTATTAGGCTACTTTTAGTGAACCACCCACTTTTTGACAATTCAGAAACATAAGCAACAAACAGTAACAAAACACTATTTTATTAAGGCTTAAGCCACATCACAAATAATTGTTACCGGGTATAGGCTAAAATAAACTTGATTCTGCCCGAAAATCATTATTATTATTATTTAGAAAAGAAACTTGTTGCCTACCAACGTAGATGCTCATCACTGTGACATCGTTTGGCAAGTTGAGTATAGGCTATACCAAGTTCGTAAATAAAGAATTTGTCAGATTAACCTAATACTTCGTTATTCAAACAATAAAATTGAAATTTTTTTTAAATTAAAATTTACAAGTTGTCAATGGCAGACAAAATGGCAATCAGACGTTTCATGAAGAGAGTCGTTGGTTTTAAGAATATACAGCTACCGTACTATAATTTAAATAATTGTGATGCGATCCGTCAAAAGGAAGCCTATGTCGTAAAAAGTCGAAAACGACATTTTTAAACAATATTAAACAGTAGAAGTTTCCCTTTAAAACAAGCCCTATTTGGATCAAATATCTTGATATTTGACCGAGTTGTGAATATTTTAGTGTCCGAAACTGCGATAATGCAGTTTTCGGGAAACGCGAGGTAAAGGTGATCACCCTAGTTTCGTTTGTTTACTAAGGCTGCCTCTATGTTCTGCTTGTTATCATGGCCGGAAAATAATTGGCATAATTTATTTGACCACCATTTGTTATCCCAGAGTCTCAGCTTTCAGAAGATACCAAGTTCAATAGGGGTGAAAGGTTATAATGACCGACGGCAATGATTTGAATACGCACTACAAAGTCCGATTTTGACACTTTGAAAAGATGCAACATTCACAAATAAAATTAGTTTAAATTATTTGCAGACGGATTTTAGCTTTGATACTTGGCGAATAATTACATAATACAGTGTAGCCTACTATATGAAAATGCGAAAAGTAAAAATCGACCTCTGACACCCAGTTCACAGAAATCGGCAATTATCTCAAAATGCTGCCGTGCGACATCAGCTCCATTTTCCAAGATCGCATCACAATTATACTCTGAGTGAATATAAATTATGAGATAAATTGAGAGTTAAGAAATATGCCGTTGATCAAAGAAGATTATGATCTGCTCAATGGCAATCAAAAATTATTGATCTCATTTCTTTTAGAAAAGCCAATGGCCTCCAAATCTCTGGATTTGAACCCGATGGATTATCAATTGTGGAGAGCGGTATGCCTATAGAGATATACCACAATCTGCGGTCAAAACCAAGAGCAATAAGAGAATTGATGATCGCATTGGATATGATATGGATAGATTTAGCCTACCTCTGGAACAACTCAACAAGACTATGACGAACTGTAGAACTGAACTTACTTACAAAGAGACCCGTTACAAATTTTGAGCACTGGTGGTATAGACTCATTGAACACAAGTTTCAAAGCATTATCAAAAGTTCATTTGTTTTAAAACAATTATTATTCGATCGAGTGAAGTCTCAATCAACGCACAATCCACCGGGAGGGGTGACGGGAAGAGAGGCAGCAAAATCGAATACCTATAGATCAGAGACAAGAGAGAAGAAGAAGCAGGGTAGTGCAGGTTGCTGTGATTGATATGGGACGGCGACGGCAGCATCGATGGCGTCGTTGGTGGAGGCAGCTGCACTGAGCACATGCAGTGAGCACAGTGAGAAGAGTGAGCACATGTATAGTGAGCACATGTAGTGAGCACATGCACTGAGCACATGTAGTGAGCACATGTAGTGAGCACATGCAGTGAGCACAAGTAGTGAGCACATGCACTGAGCACATGTAGTGAGCACATGTAGTGAGCACATACAGTGAGCACATGTAGTGAGCACATACAGTGAGCACATGCACTGAGCACATGCAGTGAGCACAGTGAGAAGAGTGAGCACATGTATAGTGAGCACATGTAGTGAGCACATGTAGTGAGCACATGCACTGAGCACATGTAGTGAGCACATACAGTGAGCATATGTAGTGAGCACATGTATAGTGAGCACATGTAGTGAGCACATGCACTGAGCACATGTAGTGAGCACATACAGTGAGCATATGTAGTGAGCACATGTATAGTGAGCACATGTAGTGAGCACATGCACTGAGCACATGTAGTGAGCACATACAGTGAGCATATGTAGTGAGCACATGTATAGTGAGCACATGTAGTGAGCACATGCACTGAGCACATGTAGTGAGCACATACAGTGAGCATATGTAGTGAGCACATGTATAGTGAGCACATGTAGTGAGCACATGCACTGAGCACATGTAGTGAGCACATACAGTGAGCATATGTAGTGAGCACATGTATAGTGAGCACATGTAGTGAGCACATGCACTGAGCACATGTAGTGAGCACATGTAGTGAGCACATACAGTGAGCACATGTAGTGAGCACATACAGTGAGCACATGTAGTGAGCACATGTAGTGAGCACATACAGTGAGCACATGTAGTGAGCACATTAGTGAGCACATGTAGTGAGCACATGCAGTGTGCACATGTAGTGAGCTGCAGCCGTAGACGATGATTGTGTCGTCGTCGAGTTTCTCATTTCCTTGCATCGTCTGCAATGATCATCGAACAGGTGGTTGAACGGCATTCGCTTTGGACAACCGAAATCTCGTTGGATCAGCAGATGAGAAGAGACGAGAAATTACAATCACGATGCTGTGATAGATTTGACTTTATAGGCATTCTGTTCCCATTGCTTCTCTCTGTCACTCTCTGTCTCTGTTGCTGTCTCTCTGTCTCTCTCTGTCTCTATGTCTCTCTGTCTGTCTCTGCCTCTGTCTCTGTCTCTCTCTGTATGTCTCTCTGTCTGCCTCTGTCTCTGTCTGCCTGTCTGTCTCACTGTCTTTCTCTCTCTATATTATTCTATCTCTGTTTCTGTCTCTCATCTCTGTCTCTTTCTCTGTGTCTCTCTGCCTCTGTCTGTCTTTCTCTGCTTCTACGACTGCGCATCTTATTCGTTGTCCCTCTTCTGTTTGTCTTCGCACAGCAGAGAGGTGCAATGAGGCGACCGCCAACCCACTGCGCTAACAAATCGTGTTCGCCGCCGATGCTGCTGCTGGTCGTTGCACTAATGTTGACATATTGTAGGTCGGATTGCGGGCAATTATACCGTGCGACAACGATGGCGCGAAACAGCAGCAGCAGCAGCAGCAGCAGCAGGAGCGGGGACGGGGCAGTGGCTGGGCGGGGGCGGGGGCGGAGACGGCGACACACTGATAGGGGATCGGTGGTTGGGCGGCCGCGGCCGACGGGAGAGAGGTTGAGAGAGGAGGAGGAGGAGGAGGATAAGAAGGAGGCGGGTGAGGCAGGAGACGGCGGGGCGTGGATAACGAGGGAGGGGGGTCACCCATCGTTGTGTGTACGATGCCATCATCAACGAAGACGAGGTCGTCGTCACATGTATCGTCATCATCGTCATCAGCATTCCAGCCGACGACGACGACGACAACGACGACGACGACGACGACGACGACGACAACGACGACGATATAGAAGTTTCCGCACTGTATGCGCATACCTTCGAATCGTCGTTCTTCTTCTTCTTCCAAAGCCCCACTGCGCTGCTGCTGCTGCTGCTGCTGCTGATGCTGATGCTGATGACGACGCTGATGCTGATGCTGCTTCGTAATAGCAGTCAATGAGTCAGAACGACCTGTGGGAGGAGAAAGAAGCTTAGGAGGAGGAAGTGGTGGAGAAGCAGGCGGAGAAGGTGGTGGTGGAGTAGGAGGCGGTGGATGAGAAGGAGAGCGTAGAAGAGATGGTGTGTTCACAACGGTCGTATAGAAATGCGTGTGAATGAGAGTCAGTGACGCTCTGCTGAATCGCTTGTCGAGTGGATGCTGATGCTGATGCTGTTACTGATGCTGATGCTGTTACTGATGCTGCTGCTGCTGCTGATGCTGGTGGTGGTGAAGAGGATGTGATTCCGATTCCATCATCATCGTCATCATCACTAGGGGACTGCGCATCTTCGTCGTCATCATCATCGTCATCGTCGTTGCGCTATGATGGAATTTATGGAGGACAGTGTTATGATTCGTCTGATGACGGCCGGTCTAAATCTCGCAGCGGAAACGGCCATCTGCAGGTAAATATACGCATCAGATTCTTCATGCACGTCTTTGGTCGTATTTACTTTCAAATTATTGAATCTTTAGAGACGACGCATCGATCCCTTCACCAGAATTTTTTCATCCCGGATGCCAAATAAAAATGTCAAATGACATCGTTGACATGAAATAAAAAAAGTTAAAGTAACGCCTAGACCTGCAATGTATGGTATGGAGCGCGGTGGTGTAGTGGTGGCGTCGTTGCCTTGGAGCTGGAAGGTTTGAGGTTCGAATCCACTTCGCCGCGTAAGGACCTTGGGCAAGTCCTTCACTCACAATTGCTCAGCGCTTCGGCGTGAAACTCCGATGCAGTGGCCGCGCTGTAGTCGGGAGCGCCTCTGAGTAGCGGTTTAGAGCTGGAAGAGGCGCTATAACAAGTGCGCATACAAACAAGCAAACAAACAAACGAACAATTCATAGATAAAGTCATTATAATAAATTCCGTAGCACTGATATCACAGACAAAGTCCATACTTGCTATTATATTTAGGTTCTTACTGTGATTCGAAGCTGAGACGATTGAAAGTCAATTAATTAATTAATTGTTAGATCTCGTGAAATGCGACTATAGTAGGACTAAGCTTTGGCACAAGTGCAGCTACAGTTAGTTGTTACCACTCTGTATGTAGCATAGCAAACAGACTAACTATTATCTTAATACTATAGCTCTACTTGACAATCATTCAAGTCGTATTTCGGAGCTTCATGGTTTGAAAAAGTTTTCCTGACATAAGTTTTTGCTCTGTAAAGACAATCAACGCTGCGGCACAACCATGCATACTGGCCGCATGTTATGTGCTAGGAATTGCGATATTGAATTCGTCCCTTGGCGAAGTATAAGCCGTTGATTGTGCGGACGCATTCATTGTCCATCGATATCCCTTAATCCGCCGTAATCCGGAAGATTAAACGGATTACGAGAGCGAAACTCGTTCGCCGATTCGACCAGAAATTCGAGCATAAAACATCGTTTGCAGAATGATGCGGCTCAACGACGGAAAGCTATTGTATGCAATGTATGCAATGTATGCAGTGTATGCAATGTATGCAATGTATGCAATGTATGCAATGCATGCAATGCATGCAATGTATGCAGTGCATGCAATGTATGCAATGCATGCATTGTATGCAATGCATGCAATGTATGCAATGTATGCAATGCATGCAATGTATGCAATGTATGCAATGTATGCAATGTATGCAATGTATGCATTCGTCTCATTTCCTTCTCCCCTCTCTGACAAAAGTAGGGTGGTAATAGATTTGGCGCAACCCTTCCTCGATCCCCCTTTTCTCTCGTGCAGTCTCTCTCCCTCTGTCCTTTGCTTCCTCTGTTGTCTTGTTTTGTCTGTATGTTTCTTACACTTACGGTATCACGTCTGTCTATTGTCTTTTTTTAATTTGTATTAACGTCAGCATTTTTGCTCTGTTTCTCATAGACGTACCTCATAGTTTCTGGTTTCTTGTCGCACATTTTTCGTTGGTCTTTCTCCCCTTCCCCCTCTCTCTTTATCCCTTTGCGAGTCTCTTTTTCTCTCTCCCTCTGTTTGTTTGTCTGATTCTGCCTTTCCTTCGTGTTATCTTTTTCTCCTACTTTCTTTCTCTTTGCCTCTCTTTTTGCCTCTGTTATAAATTGTCTTTTTTTATTTGCCTCCTCCTTCGATCCCTTTCTGCAGGGTTTTTTCTTGTCCATCATTCATGCACATCTCATCACACACGTCCACAATACCGCGAAAGATTAATGGGATTGGATGGCGATTGCATAGATCGGGTCTCTGAATAGGATATGCAGTTGTGTGTAAATGTGTCGGACGATTGTTTATAGTGTAGATTGTGGTCCACAATTATAGAGGAAATAATATGTATACTAAATATCGAGCGAGTCGAATAGACATTCTCTACTAAGTCTACTTTAACAACGTATAATATTGACTTTATAGAGAAGACAGCATTCCGTTTTGCGGAGAGCCATGGGTAACATTAGCCCAGAAAGAGGTTCTCAATGTCCGCTTTGATACATTGTTGCTGTTCAGTGAAGACAATCATTACGTGGTGATCAATGAAAGCCGACCTTTCAATCACCAAAACCCAATTTCACAGTTAACAACCATGAGTGCAAATAGTTGCAGTTGTGAACAGTAGACGATCGGAACGAAGCAATCGATTTCAAGGGAAGCAGAAACAAACTGTCTTTCAGGAAATAATATATTAAGAAACCTTTAAAATAGCTATTGACTACACAACATCAGAATGACTTTCGTCTTGTGCGCAATCTTTCTGCGCTGCCTAATAGTTAGGAAGGCAGTAGCGCTGATGTGGCTTCGGTCAGTTCTCAAATCTTGACTTTGATTACGTTTCCATAATTAATGGCCGTCCATAAAATAGTTGTGTTGTTTGAAGGCAGAGTCTGTCATAATTATATGGGGCCATTGGAACCCGTGTCCTGCCGATCTTCTTGGAAGCATGTAATGCAATTCAATCATCTCCTCGCTCCAATCGCCGAATGCTATTCCAATGCTGAGCAGCGAACCTTACTCTATTGCATTCCTTAGCGAATCTTGCCCTTGATATTATTATTATACACGTCGCGTGTTCAATCTATTCATGCTCTGAAAGTCATTTGCTTACTCGCATCATTCTCTGGATATGCATTCTCTGGATATGCATTATTATGCATTATTGTGCATTATTATGCAGTTCCATGCATGTGACTTAATTCGTTCATCAATTTAGCTTTGTATCTTGACGATGACAAACGCATCTTATACAATATACATGTATAAGCTTACACTGACAAATGCATCTTATAATACATGTACGTGTAGCTGTGCATCATCTGAAGTATTTGTCGAGAAATGATAAAACATCGTGAAGGGTCGTAAGCAGCGGATATCTTTCTGTAATCGCTGACTGCTGACAACAGATTCACAAACGTGTTGGATAAATCGACCCACGACACGATAAACCATTTTTTCACATGAATAAACAGTGACATGTTTGTATTACGAACAAGACCTAGTGGCTGCCTGGTCAACAGAGCACAACGACAACATTGTGGGGTGCGGTGGTGTAGAGGGTATTTTCGTCGCCTTGCAGCCGGATGATTGCAGGTTCGAATCCACCTCAAGCTGCCGCGTATGAATCTTGGGTAAGTCCTTCACTCGCAATTGCTCAGCGCTTCGGCGTGAAACTCCGATGCAGTGTCCGCGCTGTAGTCGGGAGCGCCTCTGAGTAGTGAGCTTAAAGGGATGCTGTAACAAGTGCACACACAAATAAACAATCTCATGATAAAGAACAGCATTGTCAGCCTATCCTTAATGCATTTTAAAATAATATTCAGAAGGACGTTCGTGATTGTGTGAGTTGGATTTTAAAATTGAACTTGTTGTCAGCATCCCAGACAATAATTGTAGACAGTTTGCTATAATCTGGTGCATTTCTATCTGATATTTTACTTTAAAAAATTCTGGTACATAATGCAAAACTTTCGGCGTCGTTAGCGTTGAAGATGAATGTACTAAAATCTCAAAGCACACATTGTCATCTCCCACCTTTGCGTTTGAAAGTGAATTTTACATGACAATAAACGAGTAGCGCAAAAACAGAACATGCTCCTCCGTTACAAGCGGAATGCAATTTGTTTGTCTATATTTTAAATTTTTAATAGTTAACAAAAAGCGACACACCAGAAAGTATGAAGCAAACATTACATGGACCTTCCAATAATATTATATAATTGATTCTAGAGTATTCTACATG
>OX243813.1:31593904-31611404 GCA_945859605.1 Lumbricus rubellus
TGCCTAGTCCACAACAGCATCTAATTCTAGTTTCCAATTTTTCAGTGCAACCCTCCACACATAGGCTACATATACATATGTATATGTATATGTATGTGTATAGATGAAGGTAAATAATTTATTAGAGAAGTATAAAGAAAAGAATGAAAAAAATGAAAGGAATCATGGAATTTGAACTTCTGAAGTTGAATTTTACAAGAAAAACCGTTTAGTTTTATAGATTTACCCCACTGCTAAAATTATAGAAAACTGTGAGAGACCATTGAGACCAGTAAAGCAGGGGTTAAGACCATGGAGTATAGACAGAAGTAGACAGAAGCCATTCAGAAGAGACAACAAATAAATAGCACTGGACATAATTGGCATCCTAGCTTCCAACTCACATGCTTACTCGGCTATATCCTAACAACTTTTTACCAGCTTAAACTAAATATTATTATTAAGAACAACACTTAATGGCATTGGAATAATTGCTATAACTGTATGATAGTACAATACAAACTGTATGCATCGACACAATGCTTTGTATTTTAAATTGCACTGCCAACATTACGTTAGCCTAGGCCCTATATACTAGTAGTAGGTCTGCATATTCGTACCCACAGTCCCACACTTTGTTGTTTCTATTTTTTATATACTTAAATTTGCTCAAAAAGCCTTAAATGGTTTTAGGGCCTGTGATTGCTCTGCCCTGTTGCCCGGAATTTTTTCGGCATGTCCGCCAATACCATAGATGAAATGTGCATTAAATGTTCGCATCTGAGTGAATCTCAGCACGATAATTCGATCGAGTCATTCATTGATGAGTGTCCGATAGATTTCAAGCGGATCAATTATTCTTCATCGATATGCTGCTGACCACGTGACCTATATTCGAACGACAAACATTGACGAGAGTTCAGCGAGATCGTGTTGCGCCGTTCTATGCTGCGCAGTTCTATGCTGCGGCTGCGGCGGCGCCCATGCATCAGCCGCCAATTCGTTTGAACACGGCGCTAGATAAATGGCGGTTGACAATGGTCGACTGTCTCTTATACTATAGTCTATGGACGTCGTTCTCATTTCCTTAAGTGTGACCGACATAAAGGTGATTATTGTCCAAGTGAAGAAGGCATTATCTGCAATATATAATAACTTCATGGCTATAACGCCGCTGAAGGCCGAAGCGTCTCTAAAAGTTCCTCATAGGCTGCGATGTCGTGTCATTGTGGATGGATTGCGTCAATATAATATATAATATTATATATTTATATATATCTATATATAGCAGGGACTGTAGACAGGATCGGATTTCTGTCTCCGGTCTATGGTCGTCTGATTAGCTGCAGGCCTCTCCCGATGATTGACAGCAATTGGCTGTATTTTATGTATTTATGTATATGTATAATTGTATATGTATATGTATATGTATATGTATATGTATATGCATATGTATATGTATACGTATATGTATATGTATATGTAAATGTATATGTATGTGTGTACTGTGTATATATGTATTGTGTATATGTATATGTATGTGTATAATTATGTATAATTGTATATGTATAATTGTATATGTATAATTGTATATGTATATGTATAATTGTATATGTATATTGTATATCTGTATGTATGATTGTATATGTATACATTGTATATGTATAATTTGTATATGTATAATTGTATATGTATATTGTATATGTGTATGTATGATTGTATATGTATACATTGTATATGTATAATTTTATGGCACCAAATTCTAGGCGTAGACATTTAGAGGTCGATAACCTTCTTCCATGCTCTCTTGCGCATCATCATCCATTGCACGCTTAATGTCAGTGGAAGATGCCCAAAAGGTCGAACTCGTCTTCGTTATTGCTGTCGTCCATAATGAGGTTTACAGTAGTCGTTAATTGCTGTGGACGACGCACGTGGGACCAGCGTATTCTGGTTGAAAGGTGACATCTGCTTAGCACCAGTGTATACTGCATAGCGACGAGTGTACTAAACGTGACATGGAAATCAATGAAGTTCGTCGTAAAAATGTGTTAAAGCACTCGATGCTTGGAATAGTAATAACTGTTAATTAAGACAAAATTCACTTTGATCATCTTATAATTATCTCTGCGGTATAACATCTGTTATTGGGTTCAGTTAGTTCTAATCATTGCAGATAATCTATTACAAATAAATACACATTTAATCTATAAAATTATATAATTATTACGTGCAGAGAAACGTTGCTGTAATGTAAACAAACTTTACAAGTTGAGACAAAATAATGTAGCGATTTGATTCGTAATTCTATTGTTCTTTCGATGTTGCCAATTCGACAACGACAGGCACAGTCGAGTCAAGCACCACGTGATCTAATCATTCTATCACATGATTTAATGGATGACTGTTTGTGGAAGGGAGAATCATTATCACCTCTGACCAATTATACTGGACTGATGAAAATGATTCTTGCCGAGGCAGAAGTCGGATGAATGAGTACGGACCTTGAGCAATGAAAACGTCCGGTGCCAAAACGGCGGCGCCACGTGTCACATAACGATGCATTTGAACCGATAGATTATATAAAACAGAAATTTAGAATCCAGTTCATGTTATCAATCACATTCCACAGGATTCTATAAACGGCTATAGATCTAAGCTATGTTTTGCTGGTTAGCTTAATTGCAGTTGCCAGTTGTTAAGTCTAGTATAGTATAGGCCAGTGAAGAGTTGACATCTAGTACTGCCATTGTTCCATTCGCCTTTATTATAACGACTTAGGCAGTTTATGAACCTGTTTTGATTTCCGCTCTGTCCTCATTTACCATAAACTTGGTATTTTGGGATCTCTCACAGCAGAATTATTATCCCTTCTGAGGCCCTTTGTTGCCTGCGCGCCAAATTGTTTTTCCAATGAATTTTGTGTGTAAATTATATATATATATATAATTTTATATATATATATATATTTTGGTTGGCAAGGTTCGATAAAGATTTTTTGAGTTAAATAAAGACTTTATTAATAAGCAATACCACGAGCAGCCGAATTCAGTGACCATCTTGAAGACTAAATAGGTCAGCTCAAAGTGCATCTTGAAGACTAAATAGGTCAGCGCAAAGTGCATCTTGAAGACTAAATGGGTCAGCTCAAAGTGCATCTTGAAGACTAAATAGGTCAGCTCAAAGTGCATCTTGAAGACTAAATAGGTCAGCTCAAAGTGCATCTTGAAGACTAAATAGGTCAGCTCAAAGTGCATCTTGAAGACTAAATAGGTCAGCTCAAAGTGCATCTTGAAGACTAAATAGGCCAGTTCAGAGTGCAAGTATTGTGTTTCTATGGCAACGTCGGCAACAATTTCCGAGATGAGGACTCTGAGAAACTAATAAATAACATGGCGCAGTTTCTATGAAATGATTGAAATCACTTTATATGTTTTACGATAACAAAATGATGTGTGTCCGAAAAAACCCTCTTGTCATGAAAAGATCTTGCGAGAAGACCAGCGACATCTCTGTACCACGCGCTGATAAACACGCAGCAGCAGCAGATCGAACGCCTCCTCCTATCATTTCTCCTCATCCTCCTGGATATTATCTGATATCTTCAGCTGCTGCAGCAGGCGACTTAACGCCATCACGCAAGACGCCTCTTCAGCTGCAGCCGAGATGCGGGTCGTCGCATCAGCACCAGCATGAGCATCAGCAGCAGCAGCAGTTGCAGCAGCATCCTATCCTATCGTGGACGTTCCGTGAAGATGCTCCTCCGACGAGGATGGGATAAATAACCGCGTGCATGTAGCAAAATCTGCGTCGTGTCATTCATTGTCCACACCGACCAGATCGGTTTAATTAAGCCAATATTAGGCGATATTAATTCGCATGCTGCTGCTGCTGCTGCTGCTGATGCTGATGCACGCGGTCGATTGCCTCCACTGCTGCTGCTGCTGCTGATGCAGAATCATAAATGTCAGCGGTAGGGAGCAGCGACGTGTGTTTTGGAACTGCGGCTGTTCATCGCGTGGGGGTTGGGGGCTGGGGATGGGGGAGGGGTTGGGGGTGGGAGGGGGTAGGGTCGCCCGTGCAATGAAGGTTTCTCGAGTGTTTGCATTCGCGTGGCATTCATCTCTTATACTCCGATAGTTCGTCTTCTCCTCCTCTTCACGGTCGCGCCGCACAGTGCGACAATACTACTACAAGAAGAATATAATATTATTGCCTTCAGTGTGTACACGCTAAAGCACAAAGATATGGTTCTATGCATTGCATGCCCGATACGTAATGCAATGGCACACATATGGATGTCGTCTGGTATATATTACTATCAAATACATGGATACGCGATTAGGCAAATGCACGCGGAAATTAATTTTTATCCGAAAAAACATGCAATGTATTCATACATGTACTATGCGTTGCTATACTAAACAGAGAGTGTCCTAAAAGCTCTGAATACTGTTAAAGGTTCTTTACACATTTTGAAATATAAAACAATACAGATACAACGTGGCCACAATTTTGGTCTAGTTGACTTTTTTTAGCAACAGCCGTTTTGTTTTAACAGTCCTTCTCGTAAAATTCTATTCTGTTTTGTTTACTCTCATCATTAGAAAAATGGAAACTTATCGGTCTAACTTTTGTCATACAAATTGTAAGTAGGCTAACACCATGTCTGGCTCAGGCGCATGGTCATTTATGCGTCGCATTTGGAGAGGAACTGAAAAGGACCCATGTTAATCACATTGGACTGTATACACCATGCACAAACTCACTGTCCTGAATATAATAATAATACATTGTAGGAAGGGTTTTTATTGCATTGTATTAACGACTATTAGTTCTAATGCATCGTTCGTATAAATTTAGCAATCTAAAGGCTACTTCTAGGATTCTTTACACACACTAACAACAGTCAGCATTAGTAGTTGCAGTTTAACGTCACTGTGTGGTAACAAAGACCATTAGCGACGCCCTCCTCCTTTATTCAGACTTGGGACTGGCACTGACAGAGTGCAACCAGTTGCGGAGTTCAGTCAGCATTCAGCATTAGAATTCGACTGAACTGTTTTCTAAAGACACAAAAGCTCTTTGTCTATTCTACTGTATGCGTGATGGAAGACTGTCCATACGTGTTGGTCAGCGACCCGAAAGTTTAGACTTCATGTGTGTAGATAGACCTTACAAAGCATCGGCAAAACCCAGAAAGTAAAACGACCGTTAGAGTCTACAGTTGGAGTCTCAGTCACAAAATCGAATGGCTTCCGCAGAAAAATGTGAATGAAAAACTTATATTCACAGATTCACAGCGAATGACTATAGCAGCCTTATTCACATATTCACAATGCCTAATGAAAATTAACTACAGTTGATGAAAATTGAGTTGGATTCGAATGTGCGTGGAGATTTTTAATCAAATTAGATCAAATCAAATTTATTGTTCCCAACAATGTACAAGGTATGATCGCATAACATATTTACAAGGTTTATGCATGGTTTATTCAGTTATGCAGTAAGAAAAAAGAAATTAAGTTTTGTGAACCACTAAATTTATCATAGGAGATAGTTTCGAAATGAATAATAAATGGGATGAGGCTAAGAATCCTACTATTCGCCTATCATAGACAGCAGAATGACCAGATAACGGAGTGTGTTTTAATAGTTAGTATAAGCTTAGTCTATACACTTGAAAAGCATTACTAGCTGTACATTTTCTATTCCGCCGATCCCTAGACCATAAAACGACTTGTTTGCAAGAGTTTTTCCAGCATATAGGCCCTATTATAATAGAGCTCAGAGAGCACCGAACTCCTAATATTGTCGTTATTATTTAGTGCTGTCGACAATCGAAATCTGCAGAAAATCAACAGCAGATCAATTCGTTTTACAGTAAACACGAGAGCTGGATATAAGCGTCGCGTATTATATTAACCTTTAGAGAGATCGGAGAGACGACGAAAAGCTAATCACAGACAACCATGCAGAAGTCTATTTGCGCTGAACAAAGTCGATATTTACAACGATAATACTGACGTTATATATATATATTATATATATATATATATATATATATATATTATAGACTCGCCATATCATGTCGTCCACCCGTTTGCTAATGGTTCTCGCCTTATCACTTTTTCGATCCCATTGCAAATAGCTCTCGTCGTATTATTTTGTTTATCTCATTGGCAATAACCATCGCCATATTTATTCCAGAGGGTTTTATATTTAAAAAAACACATAGGCTAGCCTGCATGCACGCTAAGTCTTGTTTCTGCCTTTTGTAACAAGCTATTTCATGTCAAACAAACTATACACGGGGCTACTCAGAGGTATGCATGTATGCTTACTTACTAGCCAAGTTGTAAGCTTATATGCCTTATTTATATTTTGCAATTGTATTATTTACAGAAAATAACCTACCAGACTTTTTCTAAATTTTGCAATTTTACTATGGTTGTCATATTTTTTACTCCATTTGCTGAATGGAAACATGCAAAATTCTATAGCACTAGTTAATTAATATGACCGACCAGTTTTAGAAATCATAATATATGGCCATTCTATGTTTCTACTTTACAGCACCGCTATTAGCGTGTCAGACAGCAAGAAGCTTCACAACTCTTCGTCTAAGGGTTGTCTGTTCACCAACTTCGAAGATGTTCAGGTTAGTGAAGTATATCAGAGGACGTTTGCAAACATGGAAAATATAGGTAAGATATATGGTAAACCATTCACTAGCACTATACACCGTGATTCAAAAAAAGTAAGCCAAATTATTTTTCATATATCGCTAATGCCTGAAAACATATCATGCTAAAATTTTCCAAATATTTAGAGAATTGGACCAAGAATATGATTCCAAAATTTCATGAGATAAAGTTGAACGGATAAAAAGATATGAATCTTTAAACTTCATATACCGAAATTGCCGTTTACAAGCAATTTTTTGTCAGATTCAATAAAAAAGTAAGCTAAACTGTTTTTATTATATCTCCAATGCCTGATAATTAATCATAGGCTACTAAAAGTTTCCAGATATTTAGAGAATTGAACCAAGAATAGGATTCCAAAATATCATGTCATACATTTGAACGGCTAGAAAGATATGAATATTTAAACTTCATCTCCCGAAATATTAGTTTTCAGCAAGTCTGTTGCGGTTTCGATGCATGGTCGTTCCCGATTCTAGGGGGTTTGACCACCGGACGATTGACCACCGGACGGTTGACCACCGGACGATTGACCACTGCGGACGTTTGACCATCGACCGATTGACCACCGGACGATTGACCACCGGACGATTGACCATCGCTTGATTTTTATAAAACTTTACGACACAGACTCAATGTACCACATCACCTTGTCACCTTGTGCTGTCAGTTTGTTGAACTCTAGCGATCGTCAAGGCCAGCCTTCATTTTTGGCTGACTTCATAACGATTTTCTTGGCATATTGATAGGGGTGGTTTGCCATTGCCTTCCTCTGGTTTTTGCCTGCCGTGCCCGTTCGTTCACTTTAACCACATACTCTATTTAATATGTAGCCTAATCGAATAATAATAATAATACGAAATTTCGCTTTCAAGCCTAGCTAAAAGCTAAGATAAAAGCTATACCGGTTTGCTTTGAAAATTTGTTAATAAATTTAAGTCACCACTAGACGGTGATCAATCGTCCGGTGGTCAATCGACCGGTGGTCAATCGGTCGATGGTCAAACGTCCGCAGTGGTCAATCGTCCGGTGGTCAACCGTCCGGTGGTCAACCGTCCGGTGGTCAATAGTCCGCGCACCGTCGTTCCCATTTAGTCTTCCTTGACATTGGAATGAAAATTAATGGAGCCTATTATCGCGACGTTCTGCTGTCACAACATCTTCCACCTGTTATCAGAAATCTATAGCCCCAGAAGGCTGTTTTTTTTCAACAGAACAGCGCCAGCTCACAAAGCCAATGAAACCATCGAAATGCTGACAAGAGAGACGCCAGACTTCATTTCTCCCACATTATGGCCTCCGAACAACCCAGATTTGAATCCTGTCGACTGTAAAGTGTGGAACGTGATGCAAGACCGAGTCTACCAGACAACAATCCATGATATAAACGATCTGAAGCAACGCTTTTTGGAAGTGTGGGATGGCCTGGACCAGAGGATAATTGACGATGCTGTTGTGCGATGCATGGCGCCAGCGCCTCAAAGCTTGCGTGCAGGCAGGAGGATGACACTTTGAGAATCTTAATTAATTAAATAATCAAATCATACCGTTGGAGACATATTGTTAGTTCAATTATCTACATATCTGGAAAATTTTAGAATGATTGGTCATCAGGCATTAGAGATATGAGAAAAAGTTTGACTTACATTTTACTGAATCTGACAGAAAATTGCTTGTAAACGGCAATTTCGGCATATGAAGTTGAAAGATTCATATCTTTTTATCCGTTCAACTCTATCTCATGAAATTTTGGAATCATATTCTAGGTCCATTTCTCTAAATATTTGGAAAATTTTAGCGTGATATGTTTTCAGGCATTAGAGATATATGAAAAACAATTTGGCTTACTTTTTTTTGAATCACGGTGTATGATTTTCCTACACTCGCTTCGGATATAAATTCAGATTAATTTTAGTAGGAGATTCGAATCAGAATAGGTCTTCATTGGTTCAGTTCAATTTTGTTGGCTGAAATCTAGACAAGAAGGGTCAATTTTGTTCGAATTTTGGACTGCTTATAACTTTGACACAGTCTTGCATGAAATTTAAACAAATTGAATAAGTGAACGCAGAAGGAGAGTCTGAAACACGGATACAAAGGATACAAAGAAGTTGAAAGAAATACCGCAGATTATATTATAATAATGATGTATGCTATGATCCATCTGTCTCAAGACCAGTTAGACCACATACTTCTCTCTCGGTCTCACGCACTGGGAGCGCCTCTGATTGGTGTGCACTGCGAGAGACGCTATATAAATTCACAGATACAATACAATACAATACGCTGCGTTTCAGTTGACGGATGAGGAGCGCGTCTACCTGAACGCCGCTGCCCTCGGTGATGTCCCCATCATCCGCCAGTCGCTCGAGGAGACGGACGTACCGTTGAACGTCAACTGCGTCGACTACATGGGTCGATCGGCGCTCCACCTGGCCGTCGACAGCGAGAGCATCGAGGCCATCGACCTCCTGCTCGACCGTCTCCAGTTCCAGGCCATCGAGGAAGCCCTGCTGCACGCCATCAGCAAGGGAGCGACGAAGACCGTCAAGGTCATTGTAGAGCACCCGAACTACATCGCCGGTGAGGACCTGTCGAAGACGGCGCAGAGGGATCCGTTCTTTCGGACGGAGGAGAAGTCCCAGTTCTCGCCGGATATCACTCCGCTGATCCTCGCCGCTCACTACAACAACCACGAGATCATCCAGATGTTTTTGTCGCGCAACCACACCATCGAACGGCCACACCCCATCTCGTGCCAGTGTGCAGACTGCGTGACGAAGCAGAACTACGACTCGCTGAAGAGGTCGCGGTCACGTCTGAACGCCTACCGTGCCCTGGCAAGTCCCGCCTACATGGCCCTGTCCAGCCCCGACCCCATCATGACGACCTTTGAACTCAGGCAGGAAATGAAGAAGCTGGCGCAGGTCGAGAAAGAATTCAAGGTAAAATTATTCAAAGTATTTTAATTACTATTTTAGGCTGATATGCCCTAATTCTTCTCTAACGAACAAAGCATTATAATTATTTGCCATCACAGCTGGGAATAGTTATTATAAGATTACGGGTATGCGATGGATTGTACAACATATAACCAAGCAGAGTTCACATTCCTTAATATAGGTCACTAAAATAGGCCTATGCAGATTTAAAATAGATTTTAAAATATGAATTGCGTCTATTCATATTATTATAGCCCATAAAGTTCAGAATCAGTGCGACGACATGCAGTTATCGATGATGTACCGATTCGTTGACCTTTGAGGTCGAGATCAATGTTTCATTAGTAATTAAGAATAAATAAAATAAGAATAGAACGTCAAAGTGCTAAAACGATCAACAAGATTAGTCAACGAAGAAATCATTTATTGCATGTTTTTACTGTTTTATAATGCGCCCTAGTTTATTCTCAATCGTAATTATTCATTTATATGGCGCTACTTTAAGAGAAACTCCCCAGAGACGCTCCAAATCTGACAATACGAAACCATTGTTGCATCTTCGTTGTGCTGTCTTTGTATGCACAGTGGCATTGCGCAGTTAGACTAATGCAATGTATTGTATAGCCTACAATATATGCGTATTTCCGTTGTGTATAGAACGAGTACCTGGCGTTGGTTGAACAGTGCATGGACTTCGCATGTGAGTTGATGGACTTGTGTCGTGGCACACAGGAGGTGGAGGCCGTCCTCAGTGAAGGCAGTGATGGATCCGGATCCAGAGATCCTCTCGCCAGGCTGAAGATGGCCATGGAGTACGAAGAGAAGAAGGTAGGCCACCGAACGCATCCCTTCTCAACAAATTAGACAAGGAATTCAGCGATCCGACCTTCAACTATCGTTACAATCGATCCAAATGATTACTAGAATCAATTGAACCATAAACAAAGTGAATCAAAAGTCAACCTATTCTTCACATAATGATTCAACACATGCATGACCCCATGAGATAGGTTTCTGAATATAAATCTAGATGCATGAACTCTATTTCAACAATCTAGCACATGACATTTATACGCCTATATAAGACCTACATTACGCTATTACTGTAACGTTCGTTAGAGATAACATAAAATATGATGGCTGAGTCACAGAAAACATTAGTAGGGTCTACTATGTTCACATTTACAAGCGCAAAATACGTACACAGATCATTTTTCAATTAATTATGAACTTCCATGACGCCATAATTATTTATAGCGCGCAAGAAATTAAACGATGACGGAAAAAATCCAAACCTTAATCAAGACAATACCCAGAGGATCGGTCCGTTGTTAGAGAGAGACAGAGACAGATAGACGGACAGACATACAAACGGACGGACGAACGTATAGAGATATAGAGGCAGGCATACAGAGGCAGATACTAGATAGGGACATATACGGAGACAGAGGCAAGCAGACAAAAAGACAGAGGGCCAGAAAGAAGAGGCAGCGAGACATGCAGAAGGACAGAGAAAGAGAGAGTGAGAGAGACAACGAGAGAAAGATAGAGAGGCACAGAGATATAGAGACAGAGAGACAGGGGCAATCGATGAACAGACCTTCCTCTTGTTTGCTTCTCTCCTGCTGCAAAGATGTCCTCCTCACGCCACCAATTGCGTCATCGGTTGCTCCTCTATCATCATCATATTCATCCCAAATTTTACAATTTTTATACATGTACAAACTGTACAATGTGTACATCCTCCCCCGTATTGTTTCGCTCTCTGTCCGGCTTCTTCTTATATTATATGCAACATGTTGCGGTCTGACAACATGATTTTTCAATATGCTTACACGCATATAGGTCTGCACAGGCCTACATACATAGGCTAGGTTTACCTACCTAAAGTGAAGGTAGGATGTTGACGTGAACTATCAGGAAAGAAATCCAGAGCCGAAATCAGCGTCAAAATGGTATTTCAGTGATCGGTTATTATCAATTAAGTAGCGCATCAATCAACTGGTGCAATTACATCAATGTATTCAAGCATAAGCTTACAGAGCGTATTGATAACATAATTAGTAATTATCTTATTTAGCATATCACCTCTCATTGCATTTTTAATCCAAGCTAACAAAGGCATCTGCAGTTGGGTTTACGTTGAATTCAGCGCGCACATTTCAGCGACCTTCATTTCAGCGACCTCAATTCGCCGCCGCACATTTCAGCGCGTTTTCAATTCGGCGACCTTCATTTCAGCGCTTACTCAATTCATTATTAAGAACAATTTGGCTTTGAAGATCCACAACTGTTTTTGCTTTGATTTTGCTTTTATGTTATTATCAATAAAACGAGTTGTTTGCGCACGGTTTAGGCCTTTAGCAACGTCCTTTTGAAGCAGCGCTGAAATGTTGAGCACTTGGCACGTTAGATAGGCTGCCATTATTATACTGAGTATGATGGCAGAATGACCTATGCCTCCCCGTAGCAAACCAGGTGCAGCTGAGAATGCAATTCGAAATCTCAAACCGAGTTGGGGATAGAAGAAAGCATGGTCAGATCTGCAAATTGCAAACTACCAGCGGCATTCGGAAAAAATGTGGTCTGATTTACGCATCTGTATAGTTACAGTATGCATTTAAGCCTAACCCATATATAACACGCTCTGCAGCCAGTTATCTATGCAATCCTAATCACATGACTGCATTCGTTTGATATATTATATAGGCCACTGATCCCTGGCTTATGTGTTGGATAGATCTACATTTTAAAAAATCGCATAAAATGAAACATGTACCAATAAAAAAGCTTATATTTTGTTGCAAGTCCAATCAATGTGCAAAAATGCCTCAAGCTGTCTGCTTATAGATCGGTGCTCCAAATGAATCTGTGGCCGTGAAAGGCAGAACCAATAACACATGGCCTATAATTTCGAAGCACAATTTCTATGTCCATGAACTCAGAGCGCAGCCATATATTTTGCGTACGCCCCAAAATCGTATTTTCAACCTCTCCCCTCCCTGATGCAGCTCGTACATTTTGTGGAACACCTACCATGCATGCGTAAGCACAAATAAATTTCTATGCCCCTCAAAAAGTTTATTTGCCAAAGTCGTCTATAAGATTAGATCTATAACATTTATTTTGGCGCATAGGCTACGTTTACTATTAAATTTTAGTTTTGTTCAGCATCGTAGGTCTATCCATCCACAGCTAAATTGTGTTAACTGCTATGGCCTACTGTTTACATCTGACCAGAATTTAATTTTATTGTTATCAAATGCCATCGGACGAGATACTCTGTAGCAAAAGGTGAATTTCAGGTGAGGTTCAGGAGAGTTCGTTGCGTGGATCGGATATTGAGCGCAATTTTGGAGAGTTTTATTTTAGAGAGCAGAACAGCTATGGCTACGTAGCGATCTGTAAGCTTTTTTCACTGACGAGGAGACCGAAGAATGAATAATTATAATTATTGTTAGAGCGGAAGAGGAACATGTTGAGCGAAATGATTTGACCGTGGACAAGTTACAGTACTGACGGAGGAGATAAGAGTGCACGAAAGTTTCAAGTGTCTTTTTACGCAGGTGACAGCACTTTGCAATCTGTTCACTCGGGTGAATGCAAGGGCTTTCTAACGTGCAGTTGTACACAAAATGTGCAGTTCTAAATGGATTTGTGCAGTTGAAAAAGCACTTTTGTACAGTTAAAACTAGCCAAAAACGGTAATTGTCCTCCGATTGGAAGTAGGCATAATTTACCATGGAGGATGGGAAGGAAAAGAATTAGTTGTGTAGTTATAAAAATTCCTTCAAAACAGCCCTCGAATGAATCCTAATTAAGTTAATTCATTAACTAATTGATTAATTAGTGATAGGTGCAAAGGTGTGTTAATCGGTCGATCATTTATTCAGGTATCGGTCAACAGGTTTAAAAAGTCATTAACTCTCATTCTTTTTTGGTTTTCAACTGTAGGGCCTATGCGGATTGCGGAAACAGTAGTAGCCTGCGTTAAGGTTGCATCTATGTTGCATTCCAGTTTGTGGCTCATCCGAACTGTCAGCAGCATCTGACGAGCATCTGGTATGGTCCGGAGACAGGGTTCATGCAGTCGCTGAATCTGTGGAAGAAACTAGTCATGTGGATCGTCTGCGTTCCTCTCGTTCCGCTCTTCTGCGTCGTCTACATAATATCGCCCAATAACAAGGTACGTGCAGCGAAAGACAGGGCGGAGGCTAAATGTCAACAAGACCTTTTAACTGATCTCTTCGCAGCAGCTTATGTCAACTAATGTGTAGCCTTTTGCCTAAGGAGGAGTCTATAGCTTAATTAAAAGACAAATGACGTTGAATTTTGACCTCCATTGTTTCTATAAAGTAAAAAATGTAAGAAATTATTTGCAGTGTCTGAAGAACCGTGGTTGGCGCATATGCAAAATTTAATGTGGCTACACTGATTAATTACCATTCAAACAAAAAAAGAGAAAAGAAATATTCAACTCGTATGCATATAGGATATATTATTATGACTATGTGGCCAATAATTATTGGAGTTAGAAGAAGTCACATGTGCATTTATGTTTCTATTTAATTCAACATAATTGAAAGTTTCTTAATCAGTCTCGTTAAAAGTGGAATGTACGATGTTCTAAATGAATTATTATTGATTAAAAGAGATTCATTTTGAAACTGCTTTGAACTAATACATAATTATATGCCAGAGTATTTCCTTTAAACGCTGCCGATGCATTGGGAAGCTCGCGCTGATGCTACAATGGTTAGCAACGAGTTTCAATTGAATTGCAGATAGGAAATGCCTTGCGATGTCCGGCATCGAAATTCATCACTCACACCATCTCACACGTCTGCTTCCTCATCCTACTCGCTGCTGCCACCTTCCGACTAGAAGAGAAGTCACATCCGATCTCGTCCAGTCAAGCGGAAACGCAGAACTGGTTTGAGACTCGGTTCGATGAACAGACGCATCCGGACAAGGTGGAGAGCTTCCTCAAGGGAACCTTCCGACCGGCAAACATCCTCATGACGAATGTCCAGATCTGTCTCATGTTCTGGGTTCTAGGTCAGTAATCGTCATCGTAAATGCTCGTGAATAAGTTGGTGCCCTGCGCTTGGGGCGTGTCAAGAGAATTGATATAGCGCCTTACGTTGCGTCTCATAAACACTGTAAATATTATGATAGCCCCAATTTTTATGTGGTATAGGTCATAGTGTTGCGTGGCTCACAAAGACTGGTTCATCTGTACGTAAACACCAAGAGGCTAGCCATGCAGTTAATTGCCTTTGATTAATAAACAAGGCAAATGTAGCGATCGATATAGCTTGCAAAATTGTGTCTAATGCTGTTGTGTATGTGCGTTGATGACACGAAGGTTTGATGTGGATGGAAAGCAAGCAGATGTACACGTCAGGTCTACGCGTCTATCTTCTCGACAACTACAACTGCATCGACTTCATCGTCCTCTCGCTCTACCTGTCCTCCTACGTCCTGCGCTTCCTCGTCGATCACTGGATCAAGGACGCCGAAGGGTTCTACAACGGAACAGCCCGAGCTCGTGAGGTCCTTCTGCGCCGGAACTACCCGATTTACGACGCCATCCAGGACGAGATCTTCAACGACAGATCGCACGAAGACAAAAGCTACTTCATGAAGGCGTGTAAGCCCCGTTTGCAACAATAGCATTCGTCATAATATTAATAATTACTTGTCTATGCTGAGGGATTAGAATGCTTCGTCGCAGTTCAAATACGTATACGCTACTCTCGCAAGGCATTATTTTAGTATTTCACATGCATTTGCAATTCCTTAGACTGCATGAAAAAAAACTGAAATGGTAATCGTTAGCGGTGTTGCAAGTAGATACAGGGAATATGCGCTATATGAATGTTCTGTTTATATTAACGAAGTAACATTATTTTGAATAACACTGTGTTTCAACGAGTTTTTAATCACACTCGATCTATAGATAGCGCTGAATATGATTGAGGGTCTCCCGTCTGCCAGCCGGTTGTGACGCTAAGCCAGTATGCATGTTAATTGATTGGAATAATGAATTATCTGTTGCAGCCAGATTTCAATGGAAGCCGGATGATCCTGAGATCGTATCCGATGTGTTGTTTGCTGTGGCTAACGTGATGAGTATTGCTCGAACGACTTATCTGATGCCAGCCTTCGAGGTGCTTGGTCCTCTTCAGATCTCACTGGGACGCATGATCGGAGATATCACCAGATTCCTTGTACTCTTCACTTTGGTAGGTCGATCGTTCACATTCGGATGTATACAGTGTCGCCTTCGGTCTGATCTTGCATAATGAATGAATATACTCTTAACGCATCATCAGCTGCAGCCATCCAGCTCTGCCATCCTCTCTTGTAGTGTATCCTCGTCTTTCTCTGGTCTAGAAACTTGCATTTTTTCTCGGGGTTGAACGCACTGGGAGCGCTTCTAAAAGGCTCTTGATGCGAGAAGCGCTTTATAAATGGTCAGATAAGATAAGATAAGATACAGTAGCATCGGTCAATGTTGTATATTGCATTCACTTTTGTGGTGAGAGGGTTTTATAGGAAGCCTAACATAGGCCTATAGACGGGGACGCGGTATAGTGTAGTGGTATGTTCTGCGTCTTGACTATAATATTATTATTATGCGTTTGTAATTATATAGGCCAACACTTAGGCCTACACAATGCATACACGGAAGTTCACGCACATAGACTTACGATAATTATGTCAACTTGTTAACTTATTATTACAATTATTATTATCATTAATACTTAGTGCATGTGGAGATCGTAGCGGCGTGCTCTCATCTCATCACTTCAGTCATTCTGCTATATGTATGTCTAGCATGATAACAAAAAAACAATAATTAAGAACAACGATAAAGTTGGAATTGATTGTTGTCGTATACTTAGGTGCTGCTGGCTTTCATGGTCGGTCTTCACAATCTCTACTGGTATTACGGTTCGCAGACATACGACGACATTTCGAAGGAAGGATCACAGAAGAAGCTCGTTCACACCTCAGAGGCATTTCAGGGGTCAGTAGGCTATTTGATATGCTCGAAAAGAGATTAATGTAAGGCAAAATGTTCATTTCGTATCCCAATCAATCTGTATTTATTTATCTAAGATGCGCACACAAGCGACGATATTACTTTCACTTGTGTAGAATAATTAATATGAGACTTTTGTTCGTGGTTGTATGAATATTATTTTGATAGGCCTATATGCATCAGTAATCGATTTTATGTTATTCCTTTTTAAACTAAGTCTTCGTATTTCTTGTTGTTCGATTTGATCGAAGGTTGGCTTAATATATGTTTTGTCACATTAAAATTGTGTCCATTACTCTGAACATTTTTTATTTTGAGAATTAGATTAACGCAAAGTGACTCGATCGCCTACAGGCCTTATTTGCATCATCATTTTCACTATCATAATGGTTATTATTTCATCATTATTATTAACATATTATTATTAATACTATTATTATTACTGTCATTATTACCACTATATTAGTGCTACTACTAGCCTACTACTACTACCACCACCACCACCACCACCACCACCACCACCACCACCACTATTTCTATTAATAATTAACCTGCCATTGTTATTGCCAACTCTGCTCCCAAGTGTTAATTGGTTTTGCCGATCCTTTTAGAATGCCTCGGACGTTGTTCAGTCTGTTCTGGTCGATGTTTGGTCTGGTCGGAGTGGAGAGCGTCGAGATTAAATACCCGACAAAGACGCAGGGAGACCTGTTCGCCTACAGCTTCCCCGGTGGTAACCACGCGACGTCGATTGTAGAAGGGGTCGGACTATTCCTCTTCGCACTCTACCATGTTGCCATCATCATCGTACTCACTAATAT
>OX243813.1:31613904-31668904 GCA_945859605.1 Lumbricus rubellus
GACAATGACCTTTTAGCTAGTTTTAACTGTATAGAAGTCCATTTAGAACTGCACATTTTGTGAGCAACTGCACGTTAAAAAAGCCATGTAGTAAATATTCGTTTTGACATAGTAAGATTAATAAAGTCCTGTCGATTAATTGCTGTGTCTGTAACAGACAGTGATCCAGAATTCGATGAGACACGTCACGCTCCAACGATCAACATCGACACGAATCACTTGACCCCATCATCCTACACCACTCATCGCTCCTCAGCCGCTGCACCTCCTCCGGCCTACGTCGCCCCCGACTTCAACAGCCAGTCGCCCAAGCGTCAGAATAACGCCCAACAACGCCGTCTGTCCATTCGACCCGGTGTTCCAGCTCGCCAGTCACGCACCCGACGGTCCTTCTCGTCTTCCGTTCCCGGTCAGCAGAACGTCCAGCTCATCTCTCTGCCGCAGATCGACGCCATCCAACGGTCCTTGAAGTTGCTCGACGTCCGGCTGCAGCACGTCCAGGCGAGCGCGCGCGAGGAGGACCACAGCCGTACGGACATCGAGCACATCCGAAGGGTGATGTCGGAGAACCAGAAGGCCCTCGCGACCGTCGTCACCGTGCTCGCATCGATTCAGGAAGAGGTTCGCAGTCTCAGCGTGGCCGTTCACCGCCAACAGACGACGACCTTTCACATACAACCTCATCACAACAGACGAAAATCAAACGATGGTGCAACTGGAACTGGAATTGGAATTGGAGGAGGAGGGGTCAACAAGGAGATTAAGAACGGGAAGGATGTGTCGAGGGGAGAGACACCTGCAGTCACCGCCGCCACCACTGCCACCTGCAAGATGGAAGTGTCACTCGTCTAGGACTTCGATCATCGTCGTCGTCACCCGAATAGCCTTATACTGTGCAACTTGCCAACTGCAGGGAAGCCGACGCCATGCTGATTTTGACGTAGGCTATAAGACGTCACGGACTTTTGCATAGATCTCATGACTATTCGTAAAAGACTATTCAAATGACGTGTATTATTATACGCGGCAGGTAAGAGTATACAACTGGGTGCGATAGTTTCCAAAGGCAAATTTAAAATATTGATTTCGCTTGGTTGGAGGAACGAAATGGCGACATGAATTAACGGCGGTATAGGCTGGAACTTTGAGATAGGGATTTGTGATTGACAACAAACTCTTCTGGCACACAGCTATAGTGACTATTGGAACGAAACGTTGACAAGTTAAGTTGATAATCTCTTTGGGGAAAAGATCATTCAATGCACTTTTCAAGGAAAGATATAGGCCTATTCAATTATTCATAGCCTAAACTATTCAAAACTCTAGTTAGGCCTACAACTTTCGATTGCGAAAGCCATTTTAATGGACAACAAAAACATGTGGATTTGAAGTTGAATATATCCGTTTAATTAGATTGATTACCTGTAATAAATTCAATTATACTCTTAAAGAAACGACTCTTTCTTACAGTGATCTACCATATTTTGCAGCGTGGACTTATCGTTAGAAAATATAGGTCAAAAGGCGACATAGGCTACCTATTGCATGCATGTATGATGTACACATGCGGAAAGGACAGGTTCCAAAATCTTCGACAACTTAAACTGGTGCATTGATAGTCATTGTAGGCCTACTAGGCTAGCTAGACACAATATCAATATGTCAAGTTCGTGAGAAGAAAATCAGTATATCAAGACATAGAAAGACATGCAAGTATGCCTTACGCCAGATACACAAATAGCCTGTAATAAAATAATCTAACCAATGCTATTATTGGTTAACATATCAAACACTGCCCCACGCCTCTGGAATGATTTGCCTCCTGCAGAGTTCCACTATTTTCCCGTTCTTCCTTTATCCTTTCCGGTCACCCACTGTCACCTTCCTAAGGCTCCGCTATCCATCACACCTCGGGCTTTCCATTCGTACAGAACCTCGGTGGACCAGTGCACTGCAGTTTGGTGGACCGGTGCACAGCACCTTGGTGGACCGGTGTAAAGATTTCAAATCCCCCCCCCGGTTTCCACCCCCCTCCGGACACTAGATTTGCATCAATCATCGCATTTATTGCACTAAAAATCAGAAAAATCATCCTTCCCGCTTCTTGTTTTGGTTTGAAGATTTTCATCCATCGTGGTTTGTTATCAATATTTTGATCGGAAAAAAATAACAGCCTCGAAGCCATTTCTCCATGTAACTAAGTTCTGTGGCGATTAGTATTTTAGTTAGGCATAGGCTACAGATGAAAATATTGATAACAAACCACGAAGTGGGATGACGGATGAAAATCTTCAGGCCAAAACAAGAAGCGGGATGTTTTTTCTGATATTTTTAGTGCAATAAATGCGATGATTGATACAAATTACAGTTTGCAGGAGGTATAGGCCTAATGTTTAGGAGGAGGTAATTTGAACCCTTTACACCGGTGCACAGCACCATGGTAGACCGGTGCACAGCACCTTGGTGGACCGGTGCACTGTTGGTGGACCAGTGCACTGCAACTTGGTGTCCACCGGTGCACTGCAACTTGGTTGGTCTGGTGCACAGCACCTGTTGGAGCGTGCACAGCAGTTAGGTGGAAGTTGAACTTGGCCTACTAGAGTTCTAAATAAAAAACACATTTTTAGGCTAAAGCTAGCAAATCCTACAATAAACACATCAATTAATATTAATTCAAATCAAATATTTTATTTATGCTGATTATAGACTGAACTTATACTTATAGGGCGTAGGCCTACATAAAACATTTGCAAAAATTAGTTTGATGTAGGCTAACATGCTGCGTTCTGTCAGCCTGAAGTGTTGATTAAACGAAAATTGATTGATTGAGTAGGCCTACATGCTTGGCCTACCGTATAGCCTATAATTAGTTCTTGGGCCATAATCGGGCACCCCGAAACATCACATCATGATAAATGCATGAAAAATAATAATAATAGTTTTCCCTTTAATTGAACGCCTGCAAACGCACTGTGCTTTACAGACATGTGCAAGTTATGCGATAATCTTAATTAACATCAAACTTACCAACTGAACAGACAGCCTGCAATAAAAGGAGCTAATAGCAGCTGCTAGCCTACAAAGCATATTCGCCCCTGAACGGGGGGCTCGAACCTGCTACCTCTCGCACTCTTGGCCAGCTCGTTAACCACTACTCTACCGCCCCCCTCTTGATGAGGTAGATAACATTTATGACAGAAAAGTAAAAAAAAAAAACCCAATTGATCATATCGGTGAAGGAATAACCTTTGCTTCTGGAAGTTCTGAATATTTGAAACATAATTATTTAATAATGATAAGTAAGATTAAAGTCGAGCGACATCTGTGGATAAGGATGCAACCGGATATGCAACTAGTCCAACGATTCTCATTCCTCTTGATTCTATAGGTCTACATCAAGGGCCATGTCTTCTGCATGGTCTTCAGCATCGATGTATGTATGTGCACTTGTTATAGCGCCCCTTCAAGCTCTCCTACTCAGAGGCGCTCCCGATGCAGAGCGGACACTGCATCGGAGTTTCACGCCGAAGCGCTGAGCAATTGTAAGTGAAGGACTTTCCCAAGGTCCTTACGCGGGGAGGTGGATTCGAACCTCGGACCTTCCGGCTCCAAAGCAACGACGCCACCACTAGACCACCGCGCCCCACTATGGTCTTCAGTCTCACTGAAATGTAATGTACTATATAGCTACTGGAATGCTGATAGCCTATGAAAGTTCGGATTATCGCTCACTAAGGGAAAGACAATGATTCATTAGAGCAAATCCCACAATTCTCTGGGGCAAATCCCAGAATCTTCTGGACCAAATCCCATGATTCCTAGAGGCAAACCATAGCAAAGGATAGGCGTCACAACACTTCGCTTTAAAACACAAATTTCTCAGCAATGATACACAATTGTTTAAAATCAGCCTGGGGTTTTTGAGTTGAGTCGCATACAAAACAATCAACTTAACTGTATTTAGCCACTGACCAGATTTCTTGAAAATTGCTTTTAAAGTTGATGAATTTAACATGGGTTTACATAGGCACAAGCACACGCTGCCCATAGCCAGTGATGCCACAGCTAGGTTTTTTCCACTAGATCTGGGTGTTTTGGCCTTCGTCTGGGTTTCTTTTTTTTGTCGAAATCTGGGTTTTTTCTGGGTGAGTTGAAAATTTGTTTTTTAAAAAAAAAATTGACTTTTTTGGACCGGACGACTTTAAAAAAAAGGTCATCAACTTTTTTGCCGGCGAAAACAGAATTTTTTTTTGACTTTTCGGCCAGACGACGGTCTGGGTTTTTCTGGGTTTTTCCCAAGGAAATCTGGTTTTGTTTTCTGAAACCTCAGTGGCAACGCTGCCCATAGCGGAAGTCGCGACTGATTCGCCGTCGGCCATAGACCACTATACGAAGCCTTATCAATTTAGTTAATATAATACATATCAATGTTCAGTCTTCACCTGCATTCATTTAACGGATTGAACTTCTGCGTTTGCTGGTGCCGTCTTATTTCAGAATACAATTATAATTTTAGAAAGTAGACCTTTCTACGTATTACGATGGCTGGCGAGTGTAAGCGGATTAGAATGTCAAACGATGAAGATGTGAGTTGTGAAAGTTTGTCTTGCCGCTAGCCACCTGAACCAAACACGAAAGCAGTTCGGAATGCTAGCAATGAATTCCGATCCAAGCCAGGGGCGGATACAGAAATTTTCCAAGGGGATGGGGCCAAAGTTTTTAGCTTTGGGTCCGGAAAACCGTTTTTGGTAAACACGCATACTGCGTGCCCGTACTCCAAACAATAAACTAACCCTAGCCGACCCTCACGACGCCTAACCTGAGCCCTAACCGACCCTCACGCTTTGCATGTTGGGATGCATGTTGCGATGTCGTCTATAGGTCGCGCTCTAATTTTATTGCATTCGTTGGCAGCCATATTGTTTGGAGTACGGGCACGCAGTGTGCGTATTTACCATGTTTTTGATCCTGGCCAGAAAAAATCTGACGATTTTTTTTAGTCGTCCGATCGAAAAGTCTTAAAAAACATACCCTACAAAACTGATGCCCTTTTTTGTTCAAACCGAACCGAATGGGGGTTGGGGGGGGGGGCATGATACATGGGCATTTCTAAATGGGGGAGGATATGGCCGGATTGGCCCCCCTAGCAACTTCTATGGTATCACTACAATAACAATAATACTAGATATCAGTCAATGATTGCTACTAAGCAAAATTATTGTGCAAGACTAATTTCAGCATAATTCTAGTTGAGAGCCGCTAGCTTTACTTTTCATCACCTGAGAATTATCTTCGCGTATCTCCATTTTTGAGAATTCAAAAAATAATCGAGGTAGATGTTTTGGTAAAATTTTGTGGAATAAAGAAATTCGGGCCAATAAATGTCAGGCACAGACATCACATTAAAACAACATCATCAGGGGCAGTCGTGCTAGTGAGATAGGAACTGTAAAACTTATAATGAAACATAAAAAAATTAAAAATTGTGAATACGACATCGTCACAATACGTATTTCAATGTATATTAGTTTTCAATGAGGGATTTTGTTTTGTTGCCCTCCACAGAACTTTGCGCCAGAATATGACAAGGAATAGACTCAGCCGATCCAAACACTGATTTTTCCACAGCATTGCTTTGAATTTTGTGGGGTCATGTATATCTTGGTAAAAAAATACAAAACTAGGCCTTATGTTCTTGAAATTAATGCTTGATTTGTTTTAGATGATGAACTTATTTATAATTATGCGTTTTAAACTGTTCATTTAAGAATACAGGACTCTGGCATTGTTGTCTGGAACTATTTGTACTGTATTTTTCTGTAGTTATAGTTATTGCTTATGGTTATTGCAACACAGGTGACGTGCAAGGCTACTAATGTCAGTTACCAAGTTCCTCATGTCTCAAGAAGCAAGAGAGGACAAGTATTGGGACAGCGCAGTGGTTTCCGTGGATGTACCATTTGGTTTACAGGTATTTGTCTTAAGTAGAAATTTTATGATATTTTGAGCATTGGTCTTCAAATTGTTCTTGAAAGTTGAGTGTGTGATCTTAGTATTTGGTTAATTACTTTATCTTGATATCTGAAATATCCATCATATATATAATATTTATATATAATATTTATTTATATACTAAGAACACCTAAGGCTTCAAATATGGTGGTGCATTGTTCCCTATTGACTAAAGGTCCTGATAAAAGAAAAATCTCATTGTGATAAAAAGACTATATATATTTATTGTTTGCAGTGACCAGCTAAGATACAGGCGAATAATTCCTTCCATGTCTTGATTTGTAAATTTAGGACTTTCTGGAGCTGGAAAAACGACGATTTCCTTTGCACTGGAATCGTACCTTGTTAGCCAAGGAATCCCATCGTATTGTCTGGATGGGGACAACATTCGTCACGGTCTTAACAAAGACCTCGGCTTTAATCCAGACGATAGAGAGGAGAACATTCGACGCATCTCGGAAGTGGCAAAACTCTTCGCTGACGGTGGCATTGTCTGTCTAAGCAGCTTCATCAGTCCCTTCACAAAGGTCAGATTCTTTCGCAACTTAGGTCAGATACATGCTTTGTAATATTTATTAGGCGACTAGCATCCTTTGTTGTGCAGAAAATGGCTGTTGGTTTTTGGCAATACTGGTCAGGTGTGTGTGTGTGTGATAGTATATAGAGGTTGGCACTTCGAATAAGATCTCTGTAGTGAAAGTCTATTAATGAAGTGAGTGCCCTGACCAAAACACTTGGTGATACAGACCTTACAACCCTTCTTCGGGCACCAAGGCCCAGGTGCTTTGCATGACTTGAAAATTGAACATAGGGCAACAGTTGATAATTTTAATCTGGACTTGTGATATAGAGATAATGGGCTGATGCATTAGTTAGGCCCCCCAGAAATTTGCGCCAAGAAACTGAAAAAATTGCGCACCAAAAACCATAAATTTGCACCAATTTTGCGCAAGTTAAAAAATGATAATTTTCGTTAGTTTTTCATTGAATCAGTGTACCAAAGTATCTATCTAACAATATTTTTGTCAATTAGTGTAAAGCTTTGGCGTTCTAGAAATTAGAAAATGAAGCAAAAATGCAGTTATAAAGTTTCTATAACCATTCAGACGATTGCAAAGAATTCTAATCTTGCAAAATTTACGCCCACCGAAATCTACGCTCGTTACAAATAAGCCTACAACTTCAAGATGGTATTAATTATATATCATATGCCTATATTATAATGAATCACGAATTTACAAAACGTGTTGAATAGTAGCCTTCCGTCTTCGTGTGCACGCCTGACGTCTATATAGATTAAATTCGTTCGTTCTGTCATAAGCCGAGACAGCACGCGACGCTGCCGTGTGATCGCTTTCAGAAACTTCGTCTAACATATTTTATTGTATGGCCGTGAAGTTCAGGAATTTTTTATACTTTAAGTTTTGTGCATTACTACTAAAAAAAACGATCTTTAACTAAAAATTCCGATATAATTTCGTCCCATTCCGTGGCCGCCATTTTGATTATCGCCCATTGGTTTCGTTGCTATGTTGAACTGCCGCGTGCTGAAGTGATTTTTAAGTCAAACAAAGCCCAATTTATATAAATTAGCAAGATTTTGTAAAAAATTGCGCCAAAATCGCGCGGATTGGCAATTTTTGCGCTGTTGCGCGAAACCTGGAAATTTGCGGAAAAGTTGCGTTGCGCAAGATCGCGAATTTCTGGGGGCCCTAATTAGTGATCTTTTGCCATGTTAACTATGCCATGAAGTCTACAACATTTACCAGGTATGTTAGCAATTCCATGATTGCTTACGTTACTGATGATTTCTGGTTTAAAGGATCGAGAAAAGGCACGGCGCATTCACGAGGAAGCAGGTCTTCCCTTTTTTGAATGCTGGATCAACACGCCACTTGATATTTGCGAGAAACGCGATCCAAAAGGTTTATACAAGAAGGCTCGAAAGGGAGAGTTGAAAGGTAAAGAGTTCTATTATTGCACAATCCTAGATAAGTAAGTAAGTATATATTCTTTATTGCTTCATTTGTACATGCACAATGGGATATAAAACTGCATGATAGTTACTATTAGGCAAACGTAACATGGCATACAAGTGTCTGACCCTTTCCAACAGTCCTACTTTCCCTGCAGTAGAATAAATATTTTTTCATACCTAATAATTTTGCTTATGTATATTTTATTTCCTGGTTTGCAAACTGATTGTCATCTTAACATGACTGACTGTATTTTATTGTTTAATGATTTTTTTTCAATGTCTATTGTCTAGAATAATTTATATATTGAACTGTTTTCTTTTTCTGATCAAATCAGGATTTACTGGCATTGACCAGCAGTATGAAGAGCCTTTGAATTCCGAGTTGGTGATCAGAGCTGGAGAACAAAGTGTTGAGGAATGCGTTCAGCAAGTTGTTGATCTCTTACAAAAATCTGTAAGTTGAAGACATGTGGCTACGTGAAGCCATGGAGAAAATATTTAGATGATGCCATAGATACTGGTTGTGGAGAAGCTGCTTTGACACTAACTTAACGTAAAGATGACGTTTGTTATCGTATGAACAGAATCTGTCTAGGACGACATCGACTGTCTAGCTATTGACACTTTCATCTTGACATGCGCATGAGAAAGTGCAAATTGTGAAACATTGACGTTCGGTACTAACTATCCCATTGACAAAACAATGAGTTCTATAAGACAATGGATGTGCACTGTATATACTCGTTTAAACTCTCCTAGTGGGCGACATGTTCAACTACTTAATGTGCCATACAAGAATAGTGATGTAGCTTTTCCGGGAAAAAATTTCTGAAAATTTTTCGGAACATTTTGGGAAAATAATCAAAAAAATACATCTAACTCATAGTGTCGGATTTTCAGTAATACAAGTAATTTCTCAGCAACACCTCTCTTGCTTGTGATGTTGTAAAATTCAGGTTTATTTGCCATTGACTTAAGCATGAAGCATCTTATTTCTCGGTTATATTTTGTTATCTGGAAGGCAATTAATGGCAATTTATTTTGGTGCCTAATGCATTTGCTCATTTTAATTCATCATTGTTTATTTAGTTTATCATTACAATGCAAATTTTCTAGTGCTTGCCTGGATATTAGCAGTAGCTGACAAATGTAAACCAGAAATTAATACGGTAACTAATAAAATAAACTTTCCTAAAACTTCAAAGATCCATAATTTTCGTATCCTAATTAATGAGAATGCCAATAACATTTCCAAATTATAAACCTAATATTGGAATGTATGCTGTTGTTCTGTAAAGGAAATTATACCGGCTTCTGTTACCTGCCAAGTGAAGGAATTGTTTGTTCCGACTCTCAGTCAAAAGGATGCGCTGCTGGAGGCAGAGACTCTTCCAATTCTTGAGATCAGTGAGGCAAGTGACTCAAGATTGTCAGTGGTTATTCTGTTGAAGATGTTGTGAACAATAGCATGCATCTTCTTAGGGTTTCTGGATTGAATCTGAATTACGATATAATTTCTGCTCATGGATCTCTGAAAGTTGTTTATAAATGTTAATTTATCTTGTGGTGGTTCAACATATTCGTTATTTTTTTCCAAGAACAAGTCTTTCATTATCGTTTCAGTTAAATGACTAGTTTCAGTACAGTTTTGATTCTAGTTGCTGCATTAATTATTTGAAAAGTCTTTCCACTTTGGTGAAACTAAATTGTTTTCCACAGTTTTTTCTTTAAGCATTGTCGGTATTAGTCTGAACTTTTATGCATGACATGCGACTGAGTTTTTTCGATTGAATGCATGCAGGTTTGTTAACTGATTGAATGTTTATTTGTAGGTTGATCTTCAGTGGGTTCAAGTTCTGGCCGAGGGCTGGGCCACACCTTTGACTGGGTTCATGAGGGAGCGTGAGTTCCTGCAGAGCCAGCATTTTGGTTGTCTTCTTGACGGTGGAATAACGAACCAGTCAATTCCAATCGTACTTGCTGTTCACACCGCAGACAAGGACCGTCTCGAAGGCAGCCCTGCATTTGCACTGGTGCATGGAGGGAAGAAGGTTGCCATTTTGAGGACGCCCGAGTTTTACGAACATCGTAAGGAGGAGCGGTGTTGCCGACAGTTTGGCACCTGTAATCCTGGACATCCTTACGTCAAGGTGTGTTAACGATATCTTCGTGCTAAATGGAATAACTGCAAGCCGAAATATCTTTTGGTGATTATTGTTCAGAACTTTGTTAACTGATCAGAAAGTGATGTTCTGGTAAATTGTAGCATTTGTTGCATTGGTTTTTTTATATTTGATAACTGTTTGCATGTTAGATGAGCAGAGCATTTCTTAAAATTTATGTTTGGCGTTATGGACCATCACATCCTCTCAAAGCTTGATGTAACAACTTGGCCTACACATTGAGAGTGTATGGGTTTGTAGTACACGTTTATACATGACATGTGCATTTCTTCTGCTGTAGATGATTTACGAGAGCGGCGACTGGCTTTGTGGTGGAGACATTGAAGTGTTGGAGAGGATACGTTGGAACGATGGTCTCGATGATTATCGTCTCACACCAATGGAGCTGCGGGCAAGATTCCGACAGCTAAATGTAAGATGAACTGCCAGCCTTAATCCCACACGTAATCATATTCATATGCAGCATGAACAATGAGATAATCTGAATTTAATCTGTGGTTTGGTAGTGGCCTTCCTGTTGTGTCTGTGCTTTAGAATGACTTTTTTTAGTTAAATGAAATTTAGTAATACGTGTGCAACAAAATGGCACCTGACAATGTGTGACAACAGTCGGCATTGTTGAATGTGTTTTGCTAAATAGGACACATTGTTCAGCATCTGGTTTGTGGATATCAGTCTGCCTGAGAGGAGGGATTGAGAGTGGCACTGAGTTGGTGCTGCTGTATATACTCAGTTACCCGGACTCTCAATCTTGAACAGGCTTCAATTGGCACTGCATTTGTTCCCCAGGGTGCACGCTACTCTTTTTATGCTCATCTCAAAAACTGTTTTTGTGGGAAGATAAGTCTTGAATGGACATTATACATATATCTTGTAATGAGTGAATGCATAAAAATGGTTTTAATTACAAGCTGTTTTATGTGGCATAAATTACAATTTATGCTCTTAATTTAATTTAATAATTTAATCTTAATTTGATAGGTCATAAACTGAATTAGTGTGATGCTTTTAGTATATTGAGAACTGAGTTTCCTGCGACAATTATTTGATGTTAATGTACTGATGACTGTTTAATTGAGTGGACTGAATTTGAAAAAAATCATTTTAGCCGAATGTGATCCAAACCTAATCTGAGCGTCTTTGTCTCCCAATAACTGCACACGTTGTGTTGTCGATAGGCGGATGCAGTCTTTGCGTTTCAACTGCGTAACCCGATACATAACGGACACGCGCTTCTCATACACGACACAAGGAAACGACTGCTGGAAAAGGGATACAAAAATCCAGTTCTGCTTCTGCATCCACTCGGTGAGCAATTCCCGTGGAAAAATCCTGTCTCTATTGTATGGTATTGTATTGTCATAGGCGTACGGGAGCTTTCAGCAGTGGGGGGGGGGGGCAAAGACAACTTCTGCCCGAAAAATACATCCGTCAAAAAGTTGACGACCTTTTTATTTTATTTTAGTTGTTCGGGTCCGTGTTTGCCCGAAAAACCTGACTTGCCCGAAAGTTGACGACCTTTTTTTTTTTTAGTCGTTCGGGGTCCGTGTTTGCTTGAAAAACCTGACTTGCCCGAAAGTTGACGACTTTTTTTTTTTTAGTCGTTCGGGATTTTTTGCTCGAAAAACCACCAAACTTGCCCGAATTTGGGGGGCAATTGCCCCCCTGCACCCCGCCTCGTACGCCTATGTGTATTGTATAGAAACATTTCTCTCGGTCACGCTATACAGTTCTTTTTCTGCCCTTCTGTGACGATTTTATTTAATTGCTTTTGAAGGCAAATTGGTGGTGTTTGAGGCTTTTAAATTAAAGTTCAAGACTGAGTCTCAAGTTCTATGGTGTTTTTTAGCTTGAAAATGTAGGTATAAAAGCCACACATTTCGAAACATTATAGGTACGTTAATTGTTATTGGAATCGAGTGATAAAGTCGTACTCTAAATTATATGCAATGGGATATTTTGGTAGCAATATTGGATAACATTTGTGAAATTGTGTAATTTTGTGCTGTTGATCGGTTTTAGCAGATGGCTAAATAGCATTGTTTAAAGTTTGATTGAATGGCAGTCATTGATTGGTGGAACAGGTGGTTGGACGAAAGATGATGATGTTGCTTTGTCTTGGAGGATCCGTCAGCATCAAGCGCTGTTGGAAGAGAAGGTTCTTGATCCAGATTCCACTGTCATGGCAATCTTCCCTTCTCCAATGATGTATGCAGGACCCACAGAGGTACGATGAAATACCATGTGTAATTGTGTATACAAGTCTGACTTACATGCAGCACAGGCATTATTGACATGTGGTAATTTAATGAAAATAATAATTTCTAATGACGATATAATGAAAATAATAGCTAATTTATAATGACGATGTAATGATGATGTTGAGAATGCTGTTGAAAATTGCCGTGGAATAATTTCACATACTGGCTAGGGTTGCTATGTGGCGCAAACGCTGATTCAGTATCTAGAGGAACAAGGAGGTGCTGAGTACTTGTCACATCACTCTCACACAAGAAAATTTCAGACCACCGTTAGACTTGGGGGGAGGAGGGGAGGAATTGAGGAAACCAGCCTTATACAGTTTTTTTAGACCCACTCATTTGGTGCATATGGATTCCTTATCAAACATATATGCAATGCCAAGATCTGTTGTCGTCGTTTAGGTGCAGTGGCATGCAAAGGCGCGGATGGCGACTGGTGCGAACTTCTACATCGTTGGTCGAGATCCAGCTGGAATGCCACATCCGGACACAAAGGCCGACCTTTTTGATCCAACACATGGTGCCAAGGTATGTCACGCCTCATTCCACTGTCTATCTCTCAACTGATAATAACGGAGCATCTAAAGGCTCATACTTAGCACTTGATGTTCGTACTACTTATAATTTAGTTTAGTATTGTTCTTACTTTATACGACTTTACCTTTTAATGGGATACATTAGCTGACGGAGCGAATAGTTTGTATGTTATGGAACTGACTTGAGGAACGTCCTACGCGGTTAATATGAAACTTTAGACTGCATTGCATGGTGAGTTTGCTTTACTGCTTGGCTCCAATGTGTTTCACAGCACAAGGCAGCATTTCAATTGTTTTCACTTTGCCATTTATTCATTTGTGTTACAAGTTGCTTGATCACAGCCTGTGAGGTGTTATATTATTATCATCATTATTATTATTATTGTTGCCGTCGTTATAAAGAGTATTTTAACATGTGCAAAGTCATAGAAATTGAATCTAAGGCACATAATGGTATCTGACACATTGGTTTAACTTTGTAATTCTGATTTAAGTGTAAACTCCACTGGTGTGAGACTGAATTGCGTTGTAGTGTTGACCTGGTCTGACCTGGTTTCTAGGTGCTGACGATGGCCCCTGGCCTGACCCAGTTAGAGATTGTGCCTTTTCGTGTCGCTGCCTACAACAAGAAGTCGAAGTCGATGGACTTCTTCGACCCAGAGAAGAAGGACGACTTTCTCTTCATATCAGGCACCAAGATGCGTGCACTTGCCCGAGCTGGCGACACGCCACCAGAGGGATTCATGTCTCCAAAAGCGTGGAAGGTCATGATCGACTATTACCAGAGCCTGGCGGAATGAAGTCAGTTTAACCCTTTGAACCCTGAGCTCCCGTAACTCTATGGATAACGTCCCGCTACAGCGGTCAGCCGGGTTCAAAGGGTTAACCCGGACTCAACGAATCACTTGACGGAAGTGGCGAAATTTTCTCAAAGACGCTGCTGTGCCTTTCTTAATTAAACGATAAACATCTGAATGAAAATATGCTGATGCTGCTTTGTTCTGCTGAAAGTTAGGAATGATGTTTTTGTAGGTAGTTTATTCACCGTAGATACTCTCTCACAGAAACTGATATATGTCACTAATTGTTTAATCTCATTGTTTCTGCCGTGTTCAGTGCATACGTGTGTAGTCTGGTTTCTGTTTGGATTGACTTACTGATTTTATAATTTTTTTATTTGAAACCTTTTTTGTAACTTTTGGTTGATCTGTTTTGCACTGTTAATCTCTCCTTTTCATTTTTTACTGGTATATTCAATATTAGTGAATTAATATTAGTGAATTTCATGTGTGCTGATCGCTCTTGTGTTCTTATATATTGAATTACTTTAAAAAAACTATATTATTTAACTCGTTGGAGGCTGAATAGAATAGATATTTCCAAATTTGGGCTGTAGGCTAATTTATTTTAGAATATTCTCCTATATTCGTATGTTTATACTTGCGTATTATGCATATATAATGTATGCATATATATTTATATGCATACATGGATATACACATAGATATATAGATGTATAAACATATACTGAAGTTCATCCCTTTTAATGTTGTGTTTGTCTACAACTGCCATTACGGTAGTGTAGGACTTTTAAAGACAGCTGCCTCCAAGGAGTTAACCATTTAACAATTAATGTTTGCTAAAAACTGACTGGGAACCAATGCAGTTCACCATTCAAGAGTTAAATACCCACGAGATTTATTATTTTAGTTTTCTCTGAATTTGGAATTTGCTGTCAAACCAAGCAACTTGTTAGGAAAATGTTGTCTAATTAATACATGTATTGATGACGTTGCTATTTTGCACTTTTGGTACAAGATCTTTTAACTCACGACTGTTGATGGTTTGTGTAAATGACGGTGTTCCTTCTGCTTACTTATAATCTAGATTTGTCGGTTCTCATATTTGTCAGTTCTCTAGCGTAACAAAAGGCTTGAAAGTCTATATGTCAAGGATTTGAACTCCAGACCTGAAGGTTAACAGTTGAGTATGCTAACCATTAAGTTTCTTCTTGCATCTAAAGATATCCTACAGCTCAGTTGAAACCTAACGACTTTTTGTGATTTATTACGGCTGCAATTTGTTTTATTTGTTTAATTTGCTGATGAAATGCAGTTGTAAAATGTCAATAAATTTTTCCTTTTACATCCACCGTACTGTGTCATCAACTGTGACTTCATTGTGTCTTTCAAATTGCATGTGACCCCAGCTTTCCGGAATTGGGTAGAGGTCACTGTGTGTTCTCGGTTACTGTAGGCGACTCTAATATAAAATGTGAGTGTAAAATCTCTACTTCAGTATCTCAGAGAATATAATTTGTCTGTTGGATATTGGAATTGTGTGTTTGGAAAGTTCTGATCATTCTATTTATGTACCAGTATTTATGATGACATTGGCTTATTCTGCCGAAGAAGAGCAGTCCTATTTATTTCCTGCTTTTATTTGATCCTCCTTGCAGATGTCATAATTTTATGGATCATCCTTGCAGATGTCACTTATAGATCGTGGATGATCCCTATCTGAGTTCGTGTATAACTAATGTATAATATCATAGTGAGAATTGCCAGGGGTTGGGGGTTTCTTAGTGCTCTTAGTAAAGTCTGTTTTTCGTACACCGATAACAAGTGGTCCAACCCCCCAGTTATTTTTCCACAATTCTCACTGTATAATTATAATATGTATAATTGTTCACAGCTGTGAGTCTTCGTCTTCTGTCTTGGCTGCAATTCGGTCTTTTCTGATTATTCATATGGTATGGTATGGTATGTGTAACATTGCATACGAAGAACTTAACATAACTTATGATGTGTAGCGTAAATGTGTTCTCGCATCCTCTGTACTGCAGGTCACCTAAGTGAAACACTTAAAATTAATATTTGAATTTGGATGTAACTGAAGTTCTAAATATTTGAATTTGAATGTAACTGAAGTTCGTAAATAAAATTGATATTGCGATGAAAGGGATTTAAATGTTTATTTACAAGTCATGTAAAACATATGATTTATGTTGTTCATTAATATTTATTAATGTCATCAAAAGCATTAAAAATATCTTTCCAGCAGTAAATTCCAGTATAATTTGCAAGAGCAAATGAATTGGTTGCTTAGCAACTACATGTATTGCCAGAAGGTATGTGTATAAAAATGTGTGTAAGCCACCACAGAATTCCTGCATGATCAGATTGAACTAAACCAAAGCCAGAGGAAAAGAGGATTGGGTAGCAGTGTTTAATCTAGATGTCTCTGGGGGGAAAAGTTCCCTCCAGGATTGACATCTCCCCCCCCCAGAAAAATTTGACAAAATGGTATTGGTTTTTAGTTACTGTTTTCATCATTGTTTTACATGAAGTGTTACAATATACTGTGATATTATTTACTATTATATGATTATAATGACATAATTTACTACTATAATATATGACACTATCATGTTGCAATGAGTATAACTTACTGTATATCCAGGGTGCGTCAAAAATACCCCCCTAGGTTTTTGCCAATATCTTGTCCAAAAGTAAGAATTTCGAAATGAAATTTTACAGTCTTAAAGACAATTCATATTTGCACATGATGGCCAGATTTCATCAAAATATTTCATGCACAACAAAAGTTATACCAGTTTTAGGTATGCCACCCATCGTTATTTGATGATTCAAAAACTCGACTAAGCAATCTGAGAGGCGCTACACAAAATCGCCGTAATAAACACTGAATTATATATATTTATAGAAAGTATTTATATACATTCTAGAATATATATATATATATAAATGTAACCGCGTTTGGCACGGCTTCAAAGATCTCCGAACTTTCTTCATTGATTGCTTTAGAAACTTCACCAAAACGTTTAGTTCCAACACGGCCGGGTTTGCAGAATGATTTTTGGGAGAAAGCGCAATCTTTTAAACAAAAAAGCAACTTTACAAATTCTACCGTTTTCAACACATACGCCTGTCGATAAGCCTTGCCTTCCAATTCGGGCGCGCTTCAAACGGTTGTTCGAATGTGTTCCGTTTATGTAGCGCATTTCAACACATCCCATTGCGGCCTTATTGCTGAAGAGTTTTATGGCGCTATCCGTGTCGCTATCGGAGAGGGACAGTGTGAGAAAGGAGGGGAGGGAGCGGGACGAACAGGGAGGGGAGGGGAGCGGGAGGGGGAGGGGGTTTTCAGCCACTGCAACGCGTGGCCAGGTACGCTAGTATATATATATATATATATATATATATATATAAAAGAACTTTTCGATATTCTTACGATTGGGCTCCCTCCAGCGTACCTAATCCAGACGCCGCCGCCACTTATCTGTCGCCATCTGTTGTTCAGTGTTCCAGCCACGAGATTAACCGCCATCTGTCGATTGATGTCGATTGATCCTGGACAATAATATTGTTACTTTCTCCTGGCAGTTTGTAATGAACGGAAATGTTGCGGCGATCATTCTACCGAAAACGAAAAAGGACAGAAGATAAACTGCAGTTCTTCTCTAAAAGTCAGCAAGTCTGAATTGATATAGGGCCTACATGTAGTTATTATGTAGCTGAACTGATTTTTGGTTCGTGTCGTCAGCATATCCCGTCTGAGTGTGGACAGTGTGAGAATTGTGACGGAGGGTTGACTATGATCCACTTGGAATTTGGGTGTGAAAAGCAGACATTACTATGGGGCTCTAAGAAAGACTGAGGGGTTGAAACGAAAAAGGACAGAAGATAAACTGCAGTTCTTCTCTAAAAGTCAGCAAGTCTGAATTGATATAGGGCCTACATGTAGCCTAGTTATTAAGTAGCTGCACTGATTTTTGGTTCTATATATACAGTAATTTATCCTTCTTGCAACATGATAGTGTCCATGGGCGTCCGCAGGGGGGCTCAAGGGGGCGCAAGTGCGCCCCCCTGGATTTTTCGCATAGGCTATTTGCATAATAAATTTAGAATATCTAGTTATGATTATTGCAAAGAAATTTTCAATGTGGTTATCGTTGCGTTCTACAAGTTGGACCTATGTCTTATTATAACTTTCTTTGGACGCAAAACATACCTATAGGCAGACCTACAGAGTTCTCTCATGGTAATATTGAAATTCATACTGTGACCCCAAATACGGCAAAAATGCATTCATTCGTGTCGCCTAATAGACAAGTAATTGGTATCGTGTTCCGTTAAGAGCGGCTCTTGTGTTGTTTCTGGCGATCACTGCGAGATAACAGATCCAGCTGGGGAAACGCGATTAGTCACACACACATACACACATATTATATAAGCAAACTTAATTGGCACTGGCTGGAGCGACAGTGTCTATCTCTGACTAATAAATCAGTTCTTCCCTCAGATGCCAGCCAAGAGTGAGTGTACCAGCAAGAGACAGAGGTGAAGAGATAGAAGGGGACAGAGAGGAAAAGGGAAAGGAGGGAGAGAAGAGGAAACATCACATCAAAGTTGATACTTGAGATGGTGGTATATATATAGCTGTATAGTGTATATATATTATATAGCTGTATATATATATATATATGTATACAGTGTGCCAGGGGAGAGAGAAGGGGAGAAGGATCATAGCTGTGAGCAGTGGAATACAGTCAATACCTCTATCTTGGGGAAGTTATGCCCTTGCTGACAGATTGATATCCCAACTCCCAACACATGGGACAAAAGCTTCCCGCTCAAGGGAGAGAGCGATTGAGCGAAGGACAATTTGTTAGGGATGGAACAGGCAGTCAAGGAGTGTTTCGTTTTCGCTTCAAGTTGAGTTCTGTAATCGGCCAGACTTTAAGCTAAATACCAGTATAAGCCTACAGCGGGCACCGTAGAAATGTCATTCAATACGGTACGATTATAAGGAGGGTATACGAACATGTTACATGCCAACATGGATGCATTCGTTCTGCAACGAGACTGACGACCGTTTATCAGGTCTCTGTATAATGAGTGTATGTAGGCCTACATAGTACATGTACGATATATCGTACTTCGGTCAGCAAATTAAAGCGAATTCATGGATATAATAACCCAGACGATAGCAATTGTTATTTGAAGAGTAAGGTCAGATTTCAGTCACATACAATTTAACTAGGCTAGGCCTATCATAACAGTTTTGACAATTAATGTCTAGGCTAGGCTATATGATTTTTGCGCATGCTGGGTTGAATGGGTTCCGTGACAGCGGATCGAGAGGGAGCCAGCGCAAAAGGAGTAAGCGTCGAAGGTGGAGTGATCGGTTGTTTTGACAACCTAGGCCTAATTAGCCCCGTAACAATTAGCCTATATAAAAGTCTGCGCCCCCCTAGAAAAATTCCTGCGGACGCCCATGATAGTGTCATATATCATAGTAGTAAATAATGTCATTATAATCATATAATAGTCGATGGGGCGTGGTGGTGTAGTGGTGGTGTCGTTGCCTTGAAGCCGTAAGGTTCGAAGTTCGAATCCACTTCGCCGCGTAAGGACCTTGGGAAAGTCCTTCACTCACAATTGCTCAGCGCTTCGGCGTGAAACTCCGATGCAGTGTCCGCTCTGCATTCAGGAGCGCCTCTGCGGAGAGAGAGATTGAAGGGGCGCTATAACAAGTGTACATACAAACATGCAAACAAACGCATCTATGCCTAACGATGAAAGAGATAGCCTACCGGTAGGCTACTACAAATAGGTCTATAGTGGACGAAAGAAAATCCCTGATAGGAATCGTCAGAAACAAACAGAAAAACTGTCTGGGTCACATGTCACGCACTAACTGAGTCTAAAGTTAAATTGAAAAGTGAAGTTTATAAGAAAATAAATTAAATCTTGCTGTGTCGCTATTATTTAAAGTCACCGGGTCAGATATCTGCTTACTCAACATGAAAACAACAAAATCTGAAAATTTCAAAACAGATTTCAAAACTTACATTTAAACAAACACAAAACATAGGCCTAAATAGGCCTAATTATCGACGATTTATCGTGGCGCCAGAGACGTTACCTATTCTAATCGAAAAAGTCGAATTTCGTCAAGATTTTTAGCTTAGGCCTATAGGTCTACAGATCGCTAGGCCTAACTCGAGTTGAACCTCGAAATTTTCGATAAAAATTCACTTTTTCGAAATATTTTAGTTGATATCATACCACTCGAAGAAGATATGATCGTGACAGCAGCTATAGTGCAGCAGAAATCGAAAGTTACTAAAAAATAACAACAAAATAAGTAAAATGTTGAAATGCGTCTTTCCAATAATTATTTTAGAACCGACCTGCGACTATTGCGGTCAACGGATCCAGATAATGAAATGACGTAATCAATGAGATGACGTAATCAATGAGATGACGTAATCAGTGGGTCAATATATAAATTGGATGACGTATTTAATGCGTAATGTTTGATCGTTTTGAAAAAGATCAAATGTTTTGTCATTATATCATCATCAATTCATTTGGGAATTTATATAGCGCTTCTCTAAGGAACCTACGCAGAGGCGCATATTATACATGTAGGGTTGCAGCATACATATGCAGACATGCAGACTAACTTGAATATTATTGTTATTAAGTAAAATGTATGAACTCAACTATATACCTTAAGTTCTGCTAGCCCTACGAATGTTGTCGTTTTGAATTCGATAAAGGTAACGCTTTGCTTGCATTGGAAAGCTACGTAAGCTACAGGCCTTTCGCAACGTACGGATATCGATGAGTAAAAGTTCTTTGAGCTGTGCACTTATTAAGTCACCATACGTAAGAGGGCCATATAAATGTTATAACATGGAAGCTTGGAGTGCTCATAATTTGCATATGAACAGTTTTCGTGTGGGCACAATGTTGCATTGTAAAATGTAACTTAATGATTTTTTATTCGTTTGACTATAGCAGAAATTTTATTGTGCTCATAATAAGACTTTATTTCATAGGAAATGCTTTCTGAACTGCCATTGCTTTGACTATAGCGATAAAATGTTAGTATGATGTATGCTCCCCTATAGACATGTATTTATTAATCAACAACGCGATTTATTGGCACGGCCTTATAATATCACTAGCAAAGGTATCACACATTGGAGTCGTTAACAAAAGTGTTACAAGTGAGGTGGGAAATGGACATGAGTATTATAATCGTACTGAAAACGGGAAGCCAGTTCCTCGGAAGGGGCAACATCAAATTCCGGTTAGAAGCGGACGGACAAACAACTAGAACAAATGGAGAGCTTCGTGTTTCTGAGGGGTGGGGGGGACATAAGCACACATGGAAAGTCCGAGAGAAAAAGTCTATAGAAGACATGGCCAGAGGAATATTGCTGGTAGGCCTGCTGGGTAAGGTCTGGACCTTTAAGGAAATAGGATTAAAGAATTTAAGGGTCACAAAAGTTCAGATGCATGAGACATTGGTGCTGAGTGCATAAAATTATTACTGTACAAGTCTGAGACTTGGACATTGAGGGTGGCACAGACACGGCGACTTAGCGCGTCTTTGAAATGGGGTGTGTACGAAAGATTGAAATCCGCAAAAACCACGACACAAGTGACATAGCGACCCAGATGCTTCAAGGTGTCATGATGTGGAGCTGACATGCACAGGCCTGTCAGGACAGACCAGTGGAGACACTGGAGAGAGTCGGGGGAGAGCGCGTGGGACACATACGGGCATTGACCCAGGTTGTCCTTCGTGCCTCTCTTCCATTATTCTCTTCAATCAGACAAGGTCGTCTAGGTGCTCCAAGATGTTAATGTTATGGAGCAGACCAGCTGATTGGACCGGTTGAAGCTGGGCAGCATGACGCGAGACAGACTCAGACAGAGAGTGGCGTCGGACACCTACGAGTTGTCTACCCAAGGATTTCGATGATGATGATGACGAAAGATAGAGGGAGTCACTAGAAGGAGCAGGATAAGGAAAATAGAGATATAAAGCAGACTATATATATTATAAGCTTAAGTGACAGAATACAGAGCAAACGGTACACGATACTTCGGCCATGTAGCTAGAATGCGGAACGAAAGATAGGCAAAGATGGTATTCAATTGATTGTATTTTATTTTATTGTATCTGATCATTTATAAGACGTTTACCGCAGCAAGATTCTTTCAGAAGCACTCCCATTCTACAAGAATGACGCTGTGTAATTATATCTTTCACAGTTTATACACAACGCATGAACATAATTATAGCCTACGTTTAGCCTACTCATTTTTTCAAAAGTGCAATGACATAACAGTCCGAATTACTTGCATTTATACCTCATTTTGAGGCCTTTTATAGCTTTGTCATGCTACTACAATATATATATTTATACACTGCGCCCCATAAAAAAACACCAAAAAACTTTTCAAAAATCTTCTATAAAACTAAGCCAATTGTAATTTTAAAAAATTTACATTGTTTCTCAAATAATTTTGCCACAAAATATTTTACATTTCACTTACTGGGGTGAAGGTCAACGGCGAATATTACAGGAATATCCTGTTGATGGAGCAGATGTAGCCAGCGATCAGGGGGATGTCAAGCAACTTATTCATTCTCCAACAGGACAGCGCCTCAGCACATCGCGCAAAGGACACCATTGCGTTGCTGCGACGTGAAACACCAAGCTTCATTGGACCGGAACTCTGGCCAGCAAACTCACCAGACCTCAATGCCGTTGACTACAGAATTTGGGTCTAATACATGTGGAACGCGCCTACCAGACAGCAATACGGGACATCAACGAGTTGAAGGAGTGCATCATCGTTGTGTGGGCACAGTTGAAGAAGAGTGTCATTGACAAAGCTATTGAAGAGTGGCGGCCAAGGCTGAGAGCCTGCGTTCAAGCGAAGGGACATCACTTTGAACATCTTCTTAAATGAAACATTACTTTTTCTTATATAATATTAGACTTACATGCGTTTCATGACAAAGTTTTTTGGTGTTTTTTTATGGGGCACAGTGTATATATCTGTATGCCACAAAATTGCAAGCTGATATCAGATTAGCACTGTAAAGAACATAATTTAGAAAATAACAGTCGACCAGAGTTAATGTCCAGTCACCAGATATAATTATGCTGTAATAGGTATAATGGTCAAAGCATGCGTTCAGAGCGCCTCTCTGCGACAGAGTATCTGACTCTCTGTGGATCATCCTCCAAGAATCATTGTGCATGATTTCAGAGATCCGAGTCTCCGGCTATCACGGTATAAATATAATCATAAATGTGTGTATATATAATTATATATGTACAGGGTGGTCCAAAATAAATGGCACAATGATAAATTGATAGTACTTTATTCAGACCAATTCAAATATAACCGTGAAAATTCACAAAAACACAGCAATATTTATTATTTTTACTGTAACATTACATGCATGGATGGATTTTGTTACATAAAATGTTCAATGTGTCATCCTTGCTGCTCGACCACGCATTGAAGCCGACGACGCCATTGATCAATTGCGCGGTCAATGAAACGCTGTGACAGCTTGGTCCACTCTGTGACGATTGTTTCTTTCAACTGATCCACTGTGGTGAAACTTCTACGACGGTATACCATCTGTTGAAGGGCGCCCCAAACAGCGTAGTCGACTGGATTCAAGTCCGGGCTGTTTGGGGGCCACACGACCCCCAATGTTTCTGAGTTCGTAGATTCCAAATTAGACATCGGTCTTTCTCAGTTAAGCGTCCCATGATCACAATCTCTTATAAACAACAACTTCTTTACCATAAACTATGATAAACAATGATGAAGTCAATGATGACGTCAGAGAAAATATATATATAAGTAAGAAAAATGGCATTAAACATTGAATTGTTATACTTATATCAAGAAAACTGTCACTGTGCAGTTTATTTTGGACCACCCTGTATATTGCGACCTAGTGGCGGACCGGTAACGCGTCCGCTCACGGAGCGGGAGGTTGCGGGTTCGACTCCCGGCAACGACCTTGGGCAAGTTGTGTACGCACACGTGCCTCTGTCACCAAGCAGTATAATTTGGTACCGGAGTAAGCTGGGAAGTAAACAGCAAGTCCTGCGATACACTGGCCCCGTGTCCAGGACCTTGGGATTCGTCCATTGCTGGCTCAGGGCTATGGAAAAGAAGATGAGCGCCTCCCTATGATCCTCATGGAACGAGATAGGACTTTACTTTACTTTACTACCTATATATTGTGCAGGTGTCGGCTATTCAGTATATAAGCTTACTATTTGCGACGAATCCGAGTCGTTGTAGGCCTATAGGTATAGCGTTTACTTTGAGTCACCTCAGAACATTTCAAGAGATTCTGCGGATCGTCTGACCTTGATTATCGTGTCTGATGACCTCTGCAGTCTGAGAAAGTTAACACATGTAACATAATAACTATGGACGTCTGATATATATATATATATATATATATATATAGAGAGAGAGAGAGAGAGAGAGAGAGAGAGAGAGAGAGACAGAGAGAGACAGAGAGAGAGAGACAGAGAGAGAGACAGAGAGAGAGAGAGAGAAAGAGAGAGAGAGAGAGAGAAAGAGAGAGAGAGAGAGAGAGAGAGAAAAAAAAAGAGAGAAAGAGAGAGAGAGAGAGAGAGAGAGAGAGAGAGAGAGAGAGAGAGAGAGAGAGACGCCCACAAACCGGATCTGGGTATACATGCAGGAGGCGGTTGCTTGGGCAACGGCAATGGCTGAAAGATCATGACTTGTGATGGACAAAAAAACTATTTCTCAGTAACGTTTCAAACCTGTATATAACTATTAAGCGATTGGCTTTCTATGTATACATGTATACACTATGCAGGTTCTGTTATAAATAATAACCTATAGTCTACTTGTCGGTAATTTTCTCTTCTCGTTCTGTTGACGTCAAAGGAACGAAATAATTGATGGCCTCGTGTGACGATACTCGACCCTCCCTTCCTCCCTCCCTACTTCCATCCCTTCCTCCCTCCCAAACCCTCCCTCCCACCTTTCTTCCCTCCCTCCCTCTCTCTCCACCGACGACGTGGACGACGCATCCGCTGTCAGTTTCACTGTCCGACAATGGGTTCGAAACGAAACGAGGGATGGCAGCGTGGCTGCGTTCGCTCGATGCACCTAATGGACACAACGTAGCCTACTCAAGCATGGCACTGCAGCGTCGTTCGTAACGTCCACTCGCTCGGTCGTCCACCCCCCACCACCCCCCCCCCTTTGTCCATCTTTCGACGAACGGCTGTTGACCGTTGAGACGCGGCTGCTGCTGCTGCTGCTGCTGCTGTGCTGCTGCTGCTGCTGCTGCTGCTGCTGCTGCTGCATGTGTTCAGTCGAACGCAGACGTCGTCGCTTTTCCCGCGCAGAACCAACTGTCGTCTGCTCGGCAACTGTCGTCTGCTTCTCCTCCTTCGTCATCGTCGTCGTCATCGTGCTTCTTCTTCTGCGCTTATCTTCTACGCGCTTCAGTTTCCTCGATCGTCTCTCTTCGTGAACTGCACACAAATCGTTTGTCAGTGAAAGTTTGTCAACGGCTTGCATGGTGAGTATACCTTCATTAAGATACTTGCTGAAAATTTCGATTCGTTCCGGGAGCATCGATGACCTCTATAGGATGTAGGTTAATAGGCCTACTGTTGAGTCCGACAAGTAGCCTAGTTTGGCTTCTATTGTAATACAAGTAGACCTATATAATTATATGAACGTAGGCCCTGTTGGGACGACTATTTTGAAAGTTTATTATATGCGGACATTTTATTTAGCCATACTGCTGGCCGCTGCCGAAAGTTGTATAAACCAGGGTACGTGGTGACATGCGATGCGTTGGCTAGTATAAATATTTATTTCAGAAAGCGAAACAAATTTATGCGAAGCTAGTAGACAAATTTTATTCTAAGTTTATAAGAACTAAATTCGGGTCTAATTAAATATGTGTGTAGTTGTTATTGTTCCTTTCATTACACTCAATTCATTGTTCCTCGCGAGGGAACACAATTGCGAGTTGTCAAACGTCATCATGCGTAAGATTTAACAGTTAATCCTAAACATTATTTCAATTTTGTATCCTATAATAATGTATCTGTTATCGCAGCATTTATTTAGCGCCTCTACAAAGATAGTCTACTCATCAGAAAAACAACGAAAATCAGGATGGAGCAGAATGGTTTTCAAGCGATTGCGGAATAGATAGAGATGAAGAAAGTCGAAGAGGTCGTTTACAGATGCTATTGGCAGCAGTAGCCTACTTATTACGGAGACTTGCACCGAATACAGATACCGTACGGTAATCTTTTGTGTCGCGCTGTGGATGTTCTGCCCTGACTCGGATAACCTGGGTCACTGTAGGTCATCCAGAAATGGACGCGACCAAGTCAGTGAAGGCGATAAAACATAGCGCAGAGCACAGAGCACGTTGCAGCGAATTCTAAAAACTTCTCAATTATTCGTCATAAGTATAGGTCTATTCAACTCTATTGTCATTTAGTTCGATAAAAATAAAGGGATCGACGGCGTTCGAATGATGTTAGCATTTTCAAATGGCAGGATGATCAATCCCCTATATATATATACCATAGATTCTTTTCTTGCACAGGTAGCTTATACATCACAGGTATAATCAATCAACGGATTGCCATCCCACACTCTGTTGCTGACAGATTCAGATTTCATTGCCATGAATACAAATGCTAGGCTGCATAATGTTGACTCAAATGAGCAGTTTGAAAGAGACAGCCAAATGAGGCTATATACAGGGGCCCATCCATATACTCGGTGCGAAAATTGTGGAAAAATAATGGGGTTGGACTATGATCCACTTAAAACATACTTTACTATGAACAGTGGCGTAGCCAAGAATTTATGATGGGCGTTTATGGCCGGATGCTTGTTTTATCTTATACAAATAACCTTTAAAAACCGTTTTTCCTAAGCCAATGGGAGGTTTTAACCCCAAATCCCCTCTTGTCTACGCCACTGACTATGATCAGCTATGAGACAGACTGAGGGGTTGAAACCCCCCAATCACCGGAAATTCTCACACTGCATATATCATTTCATATAGGCCTACCGGTACGTCAAAAATCCTCCAACGTAAAATCTGGACTGCAGCCACCTATCGCTCGCAGCGACCCATTAAAAGTTAATTAAGAAAGGTGATGATTGATGAGCAAACATGCGGAACATTGGACAGGATATTATAACGACATTTTGTGTTCTTCCCTCCACCAAAACAGTGGAATATGTGATGTGTTATATTCTGCTTCCTATAGATGTCCCACAGTGATCGATACTCCCGAACACCAAGCAGGACTTCGTGCATGCAATATATATAGCCTACAGTGCACGGAGCACAAAATTCACAAATAACATATTCAGTGTGGCCCTATTTAGACATTACTGGCTGATTTCCTTTCTGAGCTGCTGTTTCTGCTCCATGCATGGGCACGAAGATTTTTTGTAGAAGGGGTCAATACGCAATGGTCACTGTGAGATTTTTATAGCAAGAGCTTGAAAATTGCAAAGTAGGAAATTAAGAACATGTATATTATTTTTCAAAGACGTCTCTAAATGTAATAATTTTCAATTTCAATTCGTGTTTCATTAATATCATTAGTGCACGCTTTGCGAGAAGAAAAGTATTGGGCTATAAGAGCATAGTTGAAAAAAAACAGGTTTCAGTTTTCCAGAGAAAGCAAGCGCCTTGTCTAACCCCGTAGGGCCTAGGCCTATATGTGCGGGCGTCCACAATTCCATAGACCAATCTATATAAATAAAAATGAAACTTTCCAATAGTTTGTGTAAAGTGTTCTCGAAAAGTACCGCACAGATTGTTTTGAAAATTTAACAAAACCTTCCTTTCTTATAGAAGAGTTTCCATTTTTCTTTTTATCTGAAAAAACGCAATCTTTTCTACAAAAAGTGAACTTTGCATTCCGCTCGACCGCCATTTGCAAATTCAACAAAGCCGAAGGGTTGCCAGATTTCCGAAACGCCTTGACAGCGACAGCGACCAGACGAAACATGAATGAGGTTGCGTGCCGTGACGTCATAAGCGACTCGCATAATAATTTTGCGGCCTTTGAACATTCTTGGGCTATATCCGCGGTGTGAGGGAGGAAAGGAACGGAGGGAGCGGGACAAAGGGGAGGGGAGGCGGAGAGTGAGGCGGAGGGGAGGAGGGGGAGAAGGGGATGGGAGGGGAAGGAGGAGGGGAATGGGGAGAGGGAGAGTCTTTTCTGCCACAGCAACGCGTGGCCGGGTACAGCTAGTAGACTATATAATAATAGTAATAGGCCTACTATAACTTAGCATCACCAGGTCTACAGTTATTGGCCGACCTTTATTGGTCATAGCAGGCTGTAGAATTCGTTCTGTGAATACGGCGACCACTTTAAAAATAGTCCAAACCTTGTTGACGACTGGTGTAGTTCAGTCCGTTTATTTCAACGTATTTGTCTCTCTTTCCAGCTGATGGTAATGAAAGTCGCTGATGAGGTTTTACATTTCTCTTCATCCATTACGTTGTCACTTTTAATTTACTTTTAATTTCCACTATTTCGTCCATGTTGTTTCGTTCTTTTATTGGTATAGGCTTTATTTACTAGACTAGTTCTTATACAACCACATGTCTGTCTACGAACGCATTGAAGAACATTTGCATCTTCCTTAAAATACTTGCCTTAGACGTATAATTTACCATATTATTATGCTCTACTTTAGAAATATATATTTTAGAATGTATATACGTTAGGTTTACAGCTTCCTAATGCACAAGACATCATGAACAAATGGCGCTGTAAAACCAAGTCGTAATTAGACCAATATCTAGAAGCTCAGTCAGAGACAGAGAGAGACAGACATACATACAGAGACAGACATACAAACAGACAGAGTCAGGCAGACAGTCAGACAGACTGTCCAGACAGTGAGTGAGTGTGTGAGTGAGTGAGTGAGTGAGTAAAAGAGACGAAAGGGGAGAAAGAGACAGACTGACAGACAGACAGACAGACAGATAGACAGACAGAGACAGACGGGCAGAGACAGAGAGAGAGAGTGAGTGTGTGAGTGAGTGAGTGAGTGTGTGAGTGAGTGACAGAGACGGGGAGAGAAAGAGTGACAGACAGACAGACAAAGACACAGAGACAGAGAGAGAGAGAGAGAGAGAAGGAGAGGGAGTAAAAGAGCAAGAGAGGGGGGAGAGAGATGGGAAGAGAGAGTGAGAAAGTGAAAGAGATAATAATGATGATGGAAGGAAAAAAGGAATGAAGGAAGGGAAAAGAAAGAGAATAAAAACAAAAAGGAGAAGAAAATGCATATAGTTCTGTTTTAGGACCATGATCAAAGACAAACAATTGGCTGACGTCTTTAAAATAATGACAGTCTGGGGAATAAAAAAAGAAGATTTTTAACAAGGACTTCAGCTGTGTCTCCAATAATACTTTACCGTGCATTGCATTGAATGATTGAACTACACATGATGCCGCCATCTTTACATTACTTTGGTCGAGAAAGGTTCTCTGCCTGTATAATAATCCTTAATCCTTTGTTAGCTCAGGTGGCAACAGATTAGACATATTAGACAGATTAGGGCATCATTAGGCAAACGAGTAGACATATTAACATGACACGGGTTTTAAAGGCGCCAGAAGACGTTATATAATCCTTGTAAGAACCGTTGTTTTCAAAGAACCAATTCGATGACCGTTCTTCGTTCTTCTGCCTTTGGCATCATCTGTCGAAAATATTTTTTACTGAAGCCAGCATTTCGCTTGAAATAGGCTGCAGCCTATTGCGACTATTAACAGTCTCTGGTTTCTGTCGCGTAGACAAACTAGACACTTAAGTGTAGACAGGTGCTGTTGACAGCGGCACTAGAGCGGCTGTTAGTCTGACAGTTAAATGCTGCATGCAGAAGACCACATGGTCCACCATAAGCTCTGGACCTCTGGTGGCCTAGTGCAGAATATTGGTTTAAGAAATTTTATACTTTGTTTATGTATAGATCAACTTGAGCACAAAACGACTGGCTTGTAGGCTAGGTCTAAAGCTGCGTTTCCCAAAATTGTGGGTCGCGACCCAAAATTGGGTCGCAAAGCTCTGTCAAGTATAGGTCATCATAATTCTTCGGGAATATTTATTTTCGTTATTAATACGTCAATTTCACAAATAGGCTACATGTAGCCTGTAAACAGCAGATCAACACTATAGGCCTATGAATAAGCTTATGATTAGGCTATGACTGGCTGTCGTAGTTTCATTTTGACGTTTCAAATACAGTGTATGCCAATAATATTGAGTTGAGCAGAGGGAAACCTATTATATTATAATAGGTTCCCCTCTTCTCAACTCACTCTAGCTGGTTGCATATCATTCGATCCTGCTCATCTGCAATGAACTGTTCAGCAGAGATCTTTCACCACCGCCGCACTTTTGATGACGCCATGCCATTTAGGTGTAAGTGTACGGACCGTGCTAGCCCGAAATTTCGAAATCTTAAATATAAGCTACTTCGCTGTTTAGGTTACTAGTCTAGATTCATATTGGCCTCTTTATATATAATTATATATAAATACATACATTACATACATATATTATATAAAGAAAAATGACCCCGAGAAGCGTCTTAAGGTCAGCATGAATGCAAAAGAGTCATATCTAAAGGTCTCTTATACGAGACACGGGAAAAGCCATTTTGACAATAATTATAGAAGTAGTCTATTGTGGAAATGTTTATTGAAGGACTCTTTGCACTGATAAATTTCCTGAACGGGTTCGACAACAAATCAACTGCATAAGAAAAATTACTTCTGAAAGTCTGAAAGACTGCAGAAATGAAAAAATGAAGAATTAATTTTCCGATGTTTACTTAATAACCACAATAATCCGTGTCCAAGTAAATTAGACAGCAACATAGATCTGAGGACACTGCATCGAACAACCTGCACTAGAAAGAATAAAACAAAGAATAAAACAATGACAGAAGGAAAACACAATGGAAATTATATTAGTACAAACTTTTGTCAAATTAGGCTACATGAAACACAATAATCACCTTCGAAGTCGCTGTCGTCAATCTTTAGAATAATGGCATCCAGGATATTGCTATATTTTTTAAAATTCCAAGCCATCATTGTCATAAATATCTCTACACGAACATGGCATATTGGCACGCAAGTCCACAATCCCCTTCCCCTGTTACCTAGGTGACGATGCCACACGAGGACGACTTTCCCGGCTGAAATAATCGATGTCAGATTTTTAAAAGAAATTCTGCATCTAAATTGCCTCTAAAGTCTAAACTGAGCTGACGTCTGTATATCAGCGCTGCGAACAGAAGTACAGATGCATTAATCAACTTACAGTAGATCAGTTCAAGACATTTTGCTAGTAACTGTTGTTTGCTTTGTGTACCTGCATGTTTGCTTGGGTCTGTAATCAGTCTTTATATATTTTTTATTATCAAGGAGATTTGACGTGATCTGTCCGTTGAAAGACGCGTGCTTTTAAAGCATAATTATTTTAAAGTATATATATAGGCCTATGAAATTAGGCTTCATAGGCCTATATATAGGCCCCTATATACAATTATACATACATACTGAACTTGATTACAGTCACCTCTACATGCTATAACTGATTCCGTTAAAAGGATCTTTGTACGAAGTCATCAGATCAAACGGCACCATCATTCAAATTGGTGCTTATAGGCATATTATAAGCTCACGTCTAAGAAACATGCAAGGACAGCATTATAAGCCCTGCAACTGATTTTAAATTTAACCCATCCTAATTCATTTTCAGTCTTTGTTTTTCTCGTCCAAAGGCAGAACAATTCAATTTAGGTTGTGCGTATAATCTGTCTGATGCTGTCTTGATCAGACGATGATGAACAAGACATCAATATTAATGATTATTATGTCAGGGTTTGTGCGAAATGAATTCAATTGCATGTCGTGTTGCTACCGAAAACCCACAAAAAACCTTGGACAAGTCTTTCACTCGCAATTGGACAGCGCTTTGGCGTGAAACTTCGATGCAGTGTCAGCGCTGTAGTCGGGAGCGCCTCTGAGTAGCGAGCTTGAAGGGTGCTATAACAAGTGCACAGTGTGCTAGCATTTTTGGCTGATATACGATGACTCTGTCTGGATATTGAAACTCCAATAAAAGTCCCCACACATGTACAAAAGTTGTTGGTCTAGTCTATATTAGGCTATATGTTACAATCAAATAATTTTGACAATTTGTTTCGAGATTTTTTCATAGTTTTGTGAGGCCCTAAAGTGTGAGGGGCTTCACAAGAAACATCGATAGCACTGGTGTTTAACGGTCAATGCATCAATCACCATGTACATGTATATAGGCTATAGCAGATCGCCCCAGTTAAACACATAACTGTGACAATTCTGACAATTCTCTTTTAAGCCTCTCTTCTTTCACTCCTGCAACTTTCCATCATCTGACAATATTACAATATTATTCCCCTAATAATAAATACCTCGATCTCTGAGCGATCGTTTTCAAATTGCCTTTCTGCTCAACAGAAGAACGACCCTCGGCCTTTGGACCGATGCAGATTTGGACAAGACCAAGTCTCAGTCGTCATAATCTTTTACGACGAATCCGCTGCCGTTCTCCAGTATCATCATCATCATTATTAATTGCTTCTCTGCAGCGCGGGTCTCAGTTAAATGTTCGGTCTGCATCGTCGTCGTCCTTCTTTCATCGTCAGAAGTTTCCTTCCAGCGGATCACCCTTCTCCCAGCGGACCACCCTTCTCCTGTCCTTGCGACCGAACAAGATTCAATAAAACTTGCGTTGGTCGCGTCTTTCATATCCGTTTTATTTCTTTGTTTTCGTTATGCATCGAAGAAACGCGCCCAATCATGAATAAGATATTGCCATCGATCGAGAGATTGCAGCGTGCAACGCGCATGCGCTGCTGTGCAAATACGCCAAATTCTTTCTTGAGGTTCCACATCTATACATAATAGGCCTATTATGCAACAGATGGAGAAGGAGGAGAAGGAGGAGAAGGAGGAGGAGGAGGAGGAGGAGAAGGAGGAGGAGAAGGAATTCCTACTTTCCAGTTTCGACTTGCGCAAGAAGGAAATCCTGCCAGCAAAGGACCTGGTAGCTGATTTCCGACGATGATGATGAAAAGTGGATAGAAGGAGGAGGGGATACTAGGCTACTGTAAGAGGGTGTATAGGCCTATAGCGTTGGCCTTGTGGGTTTAAGCCCCCAAAATGAAACTGAAGCCCCAAAACATGCATGCTGAAGCCTCTCAGACCCACTATAGTGTCGTGCAAAGGCAGAGACAGTATTATTATTATATTCTCAAGGCTTAAGCTCCCTATATAAACGAGAAGTCGTAGTTACACCACTGCGGTTTCTTCGGCCTTTCGTCGCCTCTGTCCGTTTTTTTGCTACGTTGATTCGATCACGTGATAAAGATAACTGATTCAATATATGACATCATCCAAGTAGTGCAGGAAGTTCCACGAATTTGTTTCAATAAACTGGTTCCGTCGAGAGAGAAAATTGAAGCTTCTGACCTCCTGACGAGCATTATATATATATATATATATATCTAACTATATATATAATATATATAATATATAGAGATTATAGACCTATAGGCCTATGCCAGTTGTTAAGCATGTAGAGGTCTCTATGTCAAGGACATGCATGCATGGTCATGACTTTTTCGACCTTTTAACCGATTTCAACGTATAAAAGATAATTGTGTAGGCTAATAGGTCTATACATGTACGTATATAGAGTCGTCGTATACATGTAGAGCGACGTAGACTATAATTACATGTATGTGTCGATGTGGCCATCCTCTCTTTTGTGTATTCCATGATTCCAAACATCAGAGCCTTCATCTTTATGCCCTCTTTCATTCTGCAGATAATTAATTAATTAATTATTGTCCGAAGAACAGTCTCAGCTTTCGTTGCATCACCTTCTGCATGAGGTTCTCAGTCGCATCCATAGTAGAGCTTGCATGAACTTAAATAAAAGTACAGCGACAAAATTTCTGAGATGCGCCTTTTGTTGAAAGACTCGCAACGATCGTATATAGATCTATATTATATAGGCCTATATATAACGATCGAATATATATAGTCCTAATCATGATTGTGCGCAATTTCTAGCAGGTTGTGCTCCAATCTTAATAGACTACGTGTCCCGGTCTCATCTAGGTCTAGTGTAGGCCTAGTCTATATAGACGACGGAGGAAATATTCGCTATGTGGTTGTCCTGCATACTGCCCAAAAGTTTACTCCAGAGTCCATGGCGTATCAAACATTGTCTGTGATCTGTCCATCTTTCCTCAAGAATTTAGACTGACTGGCAATCAACGCAGAGTATTTCTTGATCTCTCTCCGCCTCTTTCCATTAAGCGATTCAAACCGTTGATTGATTTTCTGGTCATGCGATGACAAGTCGTGCATGAGAAGAGCCTCTGAGGACGTTTCGCCGAAAGTGGCGATCCAGAAATTCGTGATTAGACGATTACGATTAAAATAAGAGACATGCCACCACCATGCCAACGTGCACGGAGACCATTTTATCACCCATTTATCTCCATATGGGACCTGCATGCGGCCCATACGCATGGGTCTCATCTAATGCCAATGGAAAGGCAGGCAACACTATAGCGCACTATGGGCCAACTCTAAATGTTATAATCTACTTCGTAGGTTGATGTTCTCGTTTGTAAAAGTAGCTCAAGTAATTTTATGAGTTTGTGAATCGCATGCACATTACAAACGGTCACGAAGAGAATTAGAATAAGAGCTAAAGAAACGCTCGAGCAAGGTTTTGTCGGAAAGCTGTTCCAAAGACGATATAGCCTATATATAGGCCTAACCTACATGTATACTCATGGGCGGAGACTTAGGGGGACAGATGGGATAGTCCCAAATGTTTATGGTGGGAGGACCTTCCATGGTCTTGCCCCCACCCCAATGCTTGAGAAAATAAATATTTCTAAATAGCATCGTAAATTTTGACAGTGGTAGATTGGTTCATTCTGGTAATAGATCTATTAGAAGAAGGAAAGACTGCAAAGACTAGAATGTCAGGTATTTTGACAGGGGGAAAATTTTTATGACTAAAAAAGGGACATCAGTTCTTTTTGACAGGGAAAATGGTATGTTATCTGGAGATTTCGACCAAATGAATAAAGAAGGTCGGCAGAAATTTTGGTCGGCGGAAAAATAGAAAATTTCGTCGGGCGACTAGGCCCTACTTAGCCGTCCGCCCGCACAAATGTCGCGTTGCGCCTCGGCGATCGTCCTTTGTCCCTTCCAACTTCTAGGTCTAGTCTACGCCCATGCGTAGGGCCTATATTCTACAGGGATGCGTAGCCTATTGTCGGAACAATTTTTCAAACTAAAACAATATTATGATGGATAAAGTTCATCGTGTTACTCATTCGATTAGTTAAAATTTTTGCCTGTTGTGACCATTAATCTCTAGAAAAATTGATCGGTTTGGTCCACTTGTTGTTTTTCTTCCGCCAGTTGTCGTGCTTTCATTTCCATACCTGGTTCATCAGTGTTTTCAGAGTCCACTGTTTATTTATGACTTGTTATTCTGGTTTCCTATGTTTTCCTGGTCCAGATTTGACCGGTATAATGCTAAAGTTGCATGCGTTATTTTGGTTCCACTTATTATTATGCAACTTCCATCATTCCGTGTATAAACTGTATAGTGTATACCTGGAGCGACGGTTAGAGCAAATGCCGAAACTGGATTTTTGCAATTATACATTGCAAAAACGCCATGGAAATGCAACGGCAGACTCGGCCTAATGAGCAGACACGATATTACTATACGACGGATAACAGCCAAACAGAACGAATTACTGCGTGTATTCATGGGCCGATGCTGATCGGTCATTGGTCGGCTGATGTCATGTGATCCGCAGCGTGTACGTCACAGGTGACGACAGACAGATGAGGGGTTCGTCTATTAGAGTCTGACGTCGGACAGTAGTCGCTCCCTGCAGAGTCGTTTAGGTAATTGCTTCCGTAAATGAATGGCATTGAGGAGCATTAAATGAATTACCATTAAAGACCTGCCGTCCTCTTGCCTCCTATATACAGCATGCCGTGTGTGCTCTTCGTTTCTTGTTCTATAAGCCTACTTTCTCATTTCGACCCTCCCTCCACCCTACCTCCCTGTCTCCCTCCGTCCCTGCCTCTCTTTCTCCCTCCGTTGGTCTCTCTCTCTTTTGCCGTCTCTGCATGCCCTGAGTCACCGGAAAGACTCTTAGACGATGCACGGAACCGTCCATGGATACTTGCCTCCTTTTCAAGAACTCTCAAGAACCCTGTCTCATCTGATCCTCCACCCTCCAATTCCCGGCCCAGACGACACCCACCCTAGTAGTTGTTCCGCCCCTCTGATCCAATGGTAACTCGACTCGGACCACCACGGACTATAGGCTTACTCTCAAGGACAACCCTTCTGACTCAACGCAGCGCTCGTGAATAAGCCGGTGCCCGCGCTTGGCTTTCGAGTAGTGCTTTAGAAATTTCGAGTTTACGATTACGATTACGTCTAATGACTTCAAATAACTTACCATAATTAACGATATCTTCTAAATCAACTACTGCATGGAGAATAATGGTTATTAGATATATTATTATTGTTTTTTGAAAAAATCCGCAACCGGTCACAGTGTCCAGTTATGCAATTGAAACAATTATTCACAAGAACGCAAATGACAGAAGACATAAATATCAACTACCAACGGAACAAACACATGATTATGTTTCGATGATCTTGTTATGCCATTGTAGAGTGCTTCCTATAATTATAGTCAATTCCTGAGCCATGTAAAGAGTTCCATCACGTCGTCGTCTAAGGTAGGCCTAGTTGTGGCAATACCTTTCGAGAGCTTATTCAGTTCTAGCCCAGAGTGTTGGAAGGAAACAACTAATGGCCGACAAAGTAATGTCTCTGTCTCGATCGAAAACGACGACAGCTCGTTAGACTGAGAATCCTGTTTCGACGACTCTTTATAATAGGCGAAAACGGCGGATGGAAATCCGGCTTAGCCATAAAGTGACCAAGCCGGTCAACTTGTGGCTGAGCCAAACAAACTGGCTGAATGTGTATATATATATATATATACATTGTAGCCATTAGATGTCTACGGCCCCTATTCTCTTCCGTACTCTATCTGATTTAGGACACGTGGGTGTGGAAGGATGGGCGGTGCCTATTTAAGGGTCTGCTTTCGTGGGTACAGTCCTTCGGTTGTGGTCTGTGAGGAGTGTGGTTGATGTCTCTTGTTGTGTGTGGTCGTGGTGTGCTGGTTCTGCTTCTACGTCGCCGTCTTCACCTTGTTGGTGCTCTGGCCGCTTATCCGTCTTCCTTGGCTCCGTTAGCCGTTGTCTGCTGGGCTGTCGTCCGTACGGCGTCGTCTGGTCTGTTCTACTTCGTGTCTACTAGACGGTAACGCTGTTTAACTTTGCTGTACATAATTGCTCTTGAATAAATCGAAGTTATTTTTATCAAATTGGGACCTTATCTTTGATAGTCATCCTCGTAGACGGCCGTGAACTTTACAAATGGGGGCCCTCCGTTCTTTTGCTCGTTTTGGGCGGTGTAGTGAATGTGCATTTGCGTAATTCAGTTGGGAAATTTCGGATGTTTTGGTCCGTGTGGTTCTCGGAATTTTGAGAGAATTTGCCGTTATTTGTCGGTCATTTTGCGGTGTCGCATTTCGTTTTGGGGGCCTGGGCTATTGAATTTCGTGCAGTGGCATAAATTTTGTGAGTTTTCGCATTTACGACAGTCACGTGGTTTGAAGGAGCGTTGAATTTTGACGTATGGGTGTACCTACGTTTTGTCCAGGTGACATTTTTTGTTCGTTCGTTGGTCGGGTGTTGACAGCGTTCCTTTTGGTAGAGCACTTTTGCGGAAGTTTTGTTGGTTCGACCTTAAAATTGGTTGTTCTTTTGTGAAAATTTTGACGCATGACGTGTGTTCGTCGATTTAATTTGACGGTTGTTTTTGGAGACATTTCGGTGAAAATTGGAATTTGCTTGAAATTTTTTTGTCGGGTGTTTCGACATTCGAAAGTTTGTTACGCGTGGGGGAAAGAGTTTTCTGCGTAATTGTTGAGGTGCTGCAGTACGCAGAGAAATTTGTCATTGTGTCGGTGAAAATGTTGCTGACAAAATGAAACCTTGTGAGAGTTTGGAGGATAAGAGGGCAAAGCAAGTAGCTTGTAAGGAGAGGAGAAAAATGAGGAAGTTGGAAGAGAAATTGCGTCCATTCGAAAGAAGCATGGCTGAGGCTTGGATATTTTCAAATCGTCTTCGTGAAATTGAACAGCGAGATGGTTATTGTTGGTCAAGGGATTCAATGCAGCAGAGGTCGAATGAAATTTGGGAGGAAATTGCCCAGGAGAGATTGGCTGATGAAAATAGTCTACGTTCTTTGCGAGCCAAACATAATTCATCGGGGAATGGTAGCAAAGGTTGTTTGAAACCTTTGAAGGAGTGTCGTAAAATTGGGAAAGTGAAACACGTGTACGACGCTGATTTTGACGATATGTTGGGGTGTTGTTTGTTTGACGATGCGTTTCCCGACACTGTGGATGATATTGTTGTGAATGATGTCGTTGAGAATGATGTCTTGGATGATTCTTTGGGTCAATTGTTTGATGTGCAAGATGGTGTATGCGTGTGGTCTGAAATTGAAGCTAGTGCTGATTTACGCGAACATGTGTATGCCGAGGAGTGTACGACTGTTGACGATGTTTTGTCTCTTGCGTTGATTGACTCGGACGTTGTGTGCAGTGATGCGTCGCGAGGCGAGGCGAATGATTTGGGTCAAAGTACATTGAGCGCCGATGATATGCTGGTACAGAGTGATTTCTTGGGTGATATATCGGAGGAGGTGAATTCTGATGCAGGTGAATTAAATTGGTTGTACGAAGAGTCGGCTGTCGATGTTTCTGATGATTTAACTGCTGTGAATGTTGGCGCGTCTCCTAAGCCCTTTGAAATTGTTGAGGAGTGTGGCGTGTATGTTGATGTTGATTCAAGAATGAGAGGTGCAGTCCATGAAGATGTGAGGGATGTTTGTTCTCCCGTTGAGACGAGCGTACAGTTGAATACGTACATGCATGTATGTGAGGAGTGTACGCATTGGGTAAATGGAATATTGGAAGATGCGATGGATTTCTTGATTCCTCCATTGGATACGGATGTGGATGTGGCTGGTAGTCAGTTTCAATTTGTGTCGCACGGTTTAAAGTTCGTATGGGTTAGGAGGTTTTTCCCTAAACGCTTGCATCGGAAGTGTGTGAATGTGGTGTACGAACTGAAAGAAAACCGAACTTGGATGACCGATTATATTTCTAACAGATTGTTGGCTGAAGTTGGTTGTTTACGGATGAATGACTTTGTTGACAACGTCCTTGCATGGTTGCATCGAGACATGATTTGCGAGGATGATGACAAGTTGTTTGGCTGTTGTGTAAATACAGCGCGGCATTGTTCTACAGCGCCCGAGAATGTTGTTTCTGAATTGGTTGAAGAGTCGCTTGGTGGCACGAGTGTTGTTCGGTTGCATGATAGTATGCCAGGAGATTGGTCTATTCCATTGTTGATGACAACTGTTGTGTATAATACTGTTGCTTTTGAGTCGTGTTGGTGTTGCACAGTTTCGACTTTGGTACAATTGAACATGAATGTGGAGTTAGTTGACAGATGCGTTGTTGTGCAGAAGTTTCTGATGGTTACGCATTGTTTCATTGTGAAGCAAGAGTCAAATGAGTTGATGTTGTCTAATTTTGTGTTGCTCATAGACAATGATGTGAAGTGTACGTTGCAAGGAACTTTGTTGCTTGATAACATTGTGAGATGGCATACGTATTGGGCATGCGCAGTTAGGGTTCGTTTTCTTGAAGATGCCTGTGGGGTTTTTGACAGTAATTTGGTTGCTTCAGATGTTACGGCAGTTGCTGTGAGAAAGTTGGTTGAGGACTTTGGTGTTGCATGGGCGAATTGTGATGCGCATGAATGTATGTGTGCTTTTGTGACTAGTGACACAGGTTACATGAATGTACGTGAGTGTGCTTCGGTGATTTTGGGTGATCCGGTTGTTGCTTCGGATTTGACTGAGTTTGGTGTGTGTGATCGGTCACAAGTTTTTTTGAAGCGTGCTTTTGATGCAAGTGATGTTGAGCACGACCGTGTGAGTAGCCGTGATTCTAAGTTGTCTGCGGGAGTGTACTTGCAGGAAATGTACTCGGTGATCGATGATGATGGTCGACGACGCAGTGGAGACGTACTACGACGCCGGAAGTCTGCGAGTGTTGTGGTGATCTACTGGATGACGTGTTCCGTATTGGTACTGGCAGCGAATGGCACTTCAATCTCTGGGCACTTCGACGAATGGCTCGGTGCATCTGCGAAATGGCGTCGAGCGTTGGACTTGATGGTGGCTGTACGTGGCTTCAGCAGATGCGTTGGGTACAAGCCGCTGAAATTCATCCATCAGGTGGCAAATAAAAACTTGAAGCTTCTGCGCTGGAGTCTGGAACTCGAACAATACAATCTAGACATTCGACATAGGCCTGGCGAGTTAAATGTTCTGCCAGATATTCTCAGCCGTCCTTCGCAGTTATCATATGAATTCGACAGTCAAATAAATTGCACAGTCAGAGTGGATCGACAGTCAAATAAGAACCGTCCGTCACAGTCAGAGGGAAGCGACAGTAAAGTGCAGTCGTCCCAGTTGTCACATACGAGAATTAGTAAATGGAACGTTGCGCAATGAACACTTCAGTGAGTGTCTTGTGGGCGTCTATCAGACACTTTCCGAAAAGAGTGGTGCCGGCGTTTACGTCTTCTTCCGGAACTGCTCAGAGTTGGGGGTTCTTGTTGGGGTGCATCGGTTCTGTGGTTGTTGCGGTGGTTGACACTGTTAACGTTCAGCTCGTTTGGCTTTGGCCAATGACATGTTCAATTTTGGCTCATTTTTGATACACGTTGTGTGTCCAAATTGTTTTTTTTCTTTCTTGTTTCTATGATTCGAACTTTTGGAGTACTTTGCATTGTATGAACTATCAGTTGCCTGCTTAGTATGATGCATTAGTTGGTATTTTGTGCGGTGTTAGTTGTTGCGATGCATTGTGCGAGGAATTGCTTAGTACGTTAACTTGTACTGATTTAGTGCTTGGCGATTCTTTCTGTTATGGACATGTAGGCGTAGCGATTGATGCTCTGTTTCGTCGTCCCCTCAGGACTCCTCAAACTTTTGGGAGGGGGATATGTAGCCATTAGATGTCTACGGCCCCTATTCTCTTCCGTACTCTATCTGATTTAGGACACGTGGGTGTGGAAGGATGGGCGGTGCCTATTTAAGGGTCTGCTTTCGTGGGTACAGTCCTTCGGTTGTGGTCTGTGAGGAGTGTGGTTGATGTCTCTTGTTGTGTGTGGTCGTGGTGTGCTGGTTCTGCTTCTACGTCGCCGTCTTCACCTTGTTGGTGCTCTGGCCGCTTATCCGTCTTCCTTGGCTCCGTTAGCCGTTGTCTGCTGGGCTGTCGTCCGTACGGCGTCGTCTGGTCTGTTCTACTTCGTGTCTACTAGACGGTAACGCTGTTTAACTTTGCTGTACATAATTGCTCTTGAATAAATCGAAGTTATTTTTATCAAATTGGGACCTTATCTTTGATAGTCATCCTCGTAGACGGCCGTGAACTTTACAACATATATTGCCTACTCTGTACAGCGGTGAAAAATGCGAAGCGAAAGGGATGAGAATGCATGATCTATTAAACACAGCTAAAGCGCCATTTATCTTAATAGGCAAACGACATGAACGGTGTGCATCATGCGTGTGTGAGTGTGTGTGTGTGTGTGTGTGTGTGTGTGTGTGTGCAAATGTAATCATACACATGCATGCTGTATCGACTTGAAAAGAAATGCGCACAGGCTCAGCGTGAGCATCAGTTTCATCTAGAGCCATGCGCCATCGCCGACGCCGCCGGAAGTCTTTAGTCGGAAAGCCCTCCACTCCTACTCCTCCTCTACGGTGGTGGTCACGTGATACTCTATTTTCATCAGCAGAAAAGACTTTAATCGAAGCGGATGTGACGTTTCGCTATTATGACGCTAAGAAACGTACTTCGCCACCGCACCGCATTTGGTTGCCATGGTTACCGTTCCCATGACAATCGGAATCGACGCATTCTCGTTTTCCAGAAATATTATTTACAAATGCACAGTATGCATAGTATTTCCATCTAATAGACTACAAGTATGTAGGGCCTAATAGCACACGATGTATACAAATGCAATTATGTATTTCTGTAGCGTATACACATTTAAGCATGCGCGAGATAATTATGACGTGCATAGAACTCTATACATGTAGATACTCGTTCCTTTTGTCCGCTGCGGTGGCATCCAAGGTCATGTCCTTGTCGTGACCTCATCTTGACCCTCAGACGCAGACGACTATATTGAGGCTGTTACAGTCCACAGAAATCGAGCATGAGTTAAAATACGACGTTTACACTGTATTCAGAGAATAAGATTATGTGAGAGACAGGCAAACGTATACAAACAAACAGGTACAAAGCGAGTGCAAAGGGAAAGAAGATGATATACGAAGGTCTACACTCTACAGGTCCTGTTAATACACCTATATATTGTATTGAAAGGATGGACTTCAGTCCGAGCTTAATATCGCGCTGCGATCGTATATACATGTACGGAGGAAATATGTCTACGTTGCCCCAGGGTAACGTCGTCGTTACTGAAGCTGAAGAAAGAAGAATGACGACCGCCTCGCATACATACATACATGCCTCTGTTTTGCGTATATTATTCTAAGGCACATGTGCTGCTGCTGCTGCTGCTGCTGCTGCTGCTGCCACTGTTGCTCCTCTTTATTCACGGATGAAGACGCGTCCATTGAGCGTATACACACTATTATTCAGTCACCCATATATGCACACGCACGGGTTGATTGGTCGGCTACTTCGTTTGTCTCTCTCTACTCGTCCACTATGCAGGCGATTTGCATGAGTCTTTTTGTCTGTGTGGGATTATGCCACATCTCGCTCATTTCCATATAATAGTCTAAATACGCAGCTGAGATGCAGGACCTACATTATACAGGGTGGGCCAAAAACGACTGCCCTACGGATTTTATGCCAATATCTTGGCCAGAAGTAAGTATTTCTGAATCAAACTTTACAGGCTTAAAAGCAGTTACTTTTGTTGCGCTATGCTTTGGATCGTCAAAAAATTGTGGCTGGATTCACTAGAACTGATATAACTTTTGTTCTATTTGAAATATTTTTGGTGAAAATTAATGCGGTTGCTGTGCGTAAATATGAATTGCCCTTGAGCCTGTGAAATATGATTTAAAAATCTTACTTCTGGCCAGGGCATTGACAAAAAACCTAAAGGATCTTTTTGGTCCACCTGCATATAATTACAATATATATAATTTTTATTTAATATGAATATATATAACATATATTTATACTTGCATACATTTGTGCAGCGACCATATGAATAAGTTCAATCCATGGCACGTTGACATTAATTTATTTATGCGATTCAGATGCACGTGCACGTTCAATCAGTCATCCGGCAATTTGTTTATTTCACTTGAAACGCGTTTCATCACTTTAATCATAGTCGTTATTAATCCACTGACCCATGAGTGAGTGAGTGAGTGAGTGAGTGAGTGAGTGAGTGAGTGAGTGAGTGAGTGAGTGAGTGAGTGAGTGAGTGAGTGAGTGAGTGAGTGAGTGAGTGAGTGAGTGAGTGAGTGAGTGAGTGAGTGAGTGAGTGAGTGAGTGAGTGAGTGAGTGAGTGAGTGAGTGAGTGAGTGAGTGAGTGAGTGAGTGAGTGAGTGAGTGAGTGAGTGAGTGAGTGAGTGAGTGAGTGAGTGAGTGAGTGAGTGAGTGAGTGAGTGAGTGAGTGAGTGAGTGAGTGAGTGAGTGAGTGAGTGAGTGAGTGAGTGAGTAAATGAGTGAGTGAGTGAGTAAATGAGTGAGTGAGTGAGTGAATAAATGAGTGAGTGAGTGAGTGAGTGACCCATGCACAAGTGCATGCATCGACATCGCAAGATGAAACTGATTGACACATAAATATATTAAACGCGGTCTCAGAGCCTCGCGTCAGAGTGTGACGACTTCCAAGGGTTATAGGCTAAAGTATGAGAATTGCGGAAAAATAACTGGGGCATGGCTGTTTTTAAGGAATTTTTAACCGCACAACCCCTTCTTTCCTTTCCCATCAATGCCATCCTCCATGGTAGATTGCTTCCAATCGGAAGACAATGACCTTTTTGCTAGTTTAAACGGTACAAAAGTGCTTCTACAACTGCACAAATCCATCTAAACTGCATATTTTGTGTACAACTGCACGTTTAAAAAAGCCTTGACTGCATGGGAGGGGGGTTGGAATATGATCCGCGAGGAATTGTTTCTATAGCAGCTTGCATAAATACGACTAATGTCTACTTGGACAATGGACAACCGTTCTGACTAGACACAGCGCTCGTGAATAAGCTGATGCCATGAAATGTGGAGATTACTACTTGGCCATATAGGCTGTTCTGTATTCAAGTGATCAGCAGCAGCTGTGAACGTTACAATTTTAATATGCAAGTATAAAGATTTGAGATGATATTACGAAGAAAGTTTGAAAAGGTGTGGAATGGCAATATTGGAGATGAGGAGGAGAAAGAGGATAGTCAGGAGACCAATACATAATTGAAGCCCACAAGATTAGATTACTGGGAAGAAGACAAAGCTGAGGGAGAATTTTTTCCAATTGTCGCAAAACTGGGCAACTGAGACTATAGCTATAAATTATTAAAGAAATCTAAAGGAACTTTTTATACAGGGCAAAATTCTTCAGTGCAACGGTTGAAGGTTCGTGGAATAATTTAGTGGATAATTTGGCTGTATCCGTGAACACTACATCACAGCTTTCAAGGGGAAGCGGTGGTGTAGTGGTGGCGTCGTTGCCTTGGAGCCGGAAGGTTCGAGGTTCGAATCCACCTCGCCGCGTAAGGACCCTGGGCAAGTCCTTCACTCACAATTGCTCAGCGTTTCGGCGTGAAACTCCGATGCAGTGTCCGCTCTGCATTCGGGAGCGCCTCTGAGTAGAAAGAGCTTGAAGGGGCGCTATAACAAGTACACATACAAACAAGAGGGATATACATGTATGGGCTATTAAGCGTTACAGGATAACTTGCGATGGTTCTATAGCCATGAGGACTGCATGTTCTCACGGCTTCTGAGTCACTTGAAACCGTTGTTATGGTATGTTATGTCATGTTAAGAGGACACTAATTGGTGTTTCGCAGACTCAGTAAAAATGCAAGTAATGAACCAATTTGTCTTCTTGGCTATCAATAAAATGATTTGCGATTATGTTGTTTTTGTTGTGTGGTACAACATTAGCTTCATGCGTCATTCTAATGTATCATTAATTATATAGGCTATATATAAATATATATATAAGGCATTATGACATAGGCTCTACATGTATATGTAGACCTATGCATACATAGAATTGATATATACACGCATGTTTATATTTATTTGTGCAGAAATGCCTTTCATCGTTTGTTTCGTGATGCTATCGTAGCAGACGACAAAAATCAAATTAGCAAATGCAGCAAATTGCATGCAGACGTTTTTTCCTTAGTAGTGTCACAATGATGATGATGACTGCCACGCAATAATTCACTACAAATAACAAGAGTAATGTAATGTAACACGCGATGCAAACGAATTCAACACGACGGATTAATGTAAGGTAGCGCATAATAATTATGTTAGACGAAAAGTTAAGGCTACATACTTATTTCGCGCCCATTAAAAATGTCCGTTTAATTGTAGCTACTTTTCAAACCGTTGAGCTCTTCTTCGTAACGACTTTAGCTTAAGATGACTAAGTAACTCGTCTATTTGATATAAATCCTCAATGGTTCCCAATCCATTACTTTACAAAACAAAGCAGTGTTAGCTGAATAGATCTGATTATTATATGCTTGAAAGGTGAGTATATATATGGTAGGCTATGTAGAGAACATGATCAACTCCGTCACTGCTGCTGCTCGTATGTTTTTTGCAATGCCAGTCCCAAGCCTGCATGCAGGAGAAAAGAGGAGGGTGTCACTAATCATACTTATTTGAAACAGTGTCGTTAAACAGCAATAAACCTGTGCAGAACATGATCCATCAAAACCAGTTCAGGTGGATAGACCACTGGCTGATGGGTAGATGGGTTGTTTGTGCACTTGTTATAGCGCCCCCTCAAGCTCTCTAACTACTCAGAGGCGCTCCCGAATGCAGAGCGGACACTGCATCGGAGTGTCACGCCGAAGCGCATGAGCAATTGCGAGTGAAGGACTTGCCCAAGGTCCTTACGCGGCGAGGTGGATTCGAACCTCAAACCTTCCGGCTACAAGGCAACAACGCCACCACTACACCACCGCGCCCCACAGTTGTGGGTGGGTGGATGGGTTGACCAGTGGGTGGGTGGATGAGTGGGTGGATGGATGTCGGATGGATGGATAGATAGATGAGGGTGTGCGGTTGGTATGTGTGGGTGGATGGGTTGTGGGTGTGTGGGTAGGTGGGGTATGGATTAGATTTCTATCGGTGAACGTCAACGGCATGCAGCGTTTGTGATGAGGATGAGGAGGACAGATCTGTCTGGCAAAGTGACAGTATATATGCATATACGCCTACGCATTATAAGTGACGTAAAAATCTGGCCAGTATCTATAGCTGCAACTTCACGCGTGGATTGGAATTTTAATCTTACGTAGGATGCAGTCAGATGGAAATGCGGCTAAGTTGTTGATTCGACCAATGACCGAAAAGATTGCGTGGTTTGCAAGTTAAGAAGTAAGAGATGTGTATACGTTGGCCAATCCAACTCCCAGAAAGCACTTCAAAAAGAGTTACTGCGGTATTGAATGCAAACAGGCGGAACATTGCCCGATAGCAACTGGTAGTAAGTAAGTAAGTAAGTAAGTAGCAGGGATCGCTACTTCTGTATTCTTTTTTTTGGAGAGTGGTGGATAGGACAGCACAGAGTTCAGATGGATATAATTTATCTGCGTCTGCTGTGCGCTCGGTCAAGATAAATTCCGGATCATTTGCTTAAATTAAGTCGTAAGACTTTTGTTGAATTGTCTATTCGCCTTACAAGAACTTCTTATATATATATATATATAAGACCTGCAGTGACTGCAACAATAGCCACACATGTACAGAGTTTGAAGGCCTTGGAAACGCCTTTATTGAGACATTGCAGGCAATTGCATTTTGTCTAACTGCATACACGGTTGCCAGCTGCAGTATAGCCTGCCGTTTTGTAGCTGAATGTTTGTTATTACGTTTGATTGCATCTGGACATGAATATTATTTGTTTGTATAAGTGCACTTGTTATAGCGCCCCTTCAAGCTCTCCCTACTCAGAGGCGCTCCCGAATGCAGCGCGGACACTGCACCGGCGTTTCACGCCAAAGCGCTGAGCAATTGTGAGTGAAGGACTTGCCCAATGTCCTTACGCGGCGAGGTGGATTCGAACCTCGGACCTTCCGGCTCCAAGGCAACGACGCCATGCACCACTACACCACCGCACCCCACGATTATATGTGCATGTCGATGCGGGTCTCTGTTCTGATATATGAGTTTCAGAAAATCAAAGTAAAATAGTACTGACAAAGGTCAGTAGCCTATAGACCATGCAGAGACTTTGTGCAATGAGAAAAATACCCGTTGAAGAGGATTAGATTAGTTAAACGCAATGGATTCACCATGAGAGTAGAACAATATCAGATTCCATTAGACTATACATAGAATGCAGATGTTTAGCCATGGATTTGTCGATTCCGCGTTTCCTCCTTAACGTCGTCTTTCCGTCTCTTCCTTTGTTTTCCAGTTGGCTTTAGTCGCTTCTTTCATTCATGTCCGATGTATCTTCTGATCCACGTGGAGTGCATTCAGGCACATTGCAGCATGCCTCAGTTGAAGGCAAACAACACTGACAGCTGACGATGATGACCGGCGCCGACCGAAGCGATCTTAGGCAAACAGACAGGCTTTCTTGACCAACGGATAAACGGACAAAGGGACAGATATACAGACAGATAGACAGACTGACAGATGGACAGATGGACAAACAGACAGGTATAGACAAACAGACATAGAGTCTATAGACAGTCTGACAGATGGACAGACTGATAGACAAACAGACAGATAGACAAACAGACAGATGGACAAACAAACAGATAAACAGACAGACAGATGGACAAACAAACAGATAAACAGACAGACAGATGGACAGACTGCATTGACCGACAGATAAGCCGATGGACTGATGGACATTATGGACTGAAGGATGTACGGATGGACACTGGACAGACATGTATGGGCAGATGCATGGACAGACATGCATATGCATATATCATGCATTGCGCACAATCTTATCTGTTAAATGCCCCAAGTGCCACCACCACTTGATGTCCACAGATTTAGACATTATAGACATAAGCAGTCCATCGACAATCATTTCACAAGTGGCAAATGCCGCTGATGTCACTATTGAAGATCAACAAGACATATATATATATATATATACACTTAATATATATATATATATAGCTATTCAGCTGGAGCCATAGATATCAACATGGCACTCCATGTCATCAATTTCACAACTTGTCAAATGCCACTAACATCACTTAACTTTTACTTTTACGGTTCTACCAATTTCACTATAGTATATAACTATATATCCAAAACTAAGCTTATACACTATAATGTCCCAGAAACAGGCCTATATTATTGTGTCCCCATTTGAACTAATGTTTCCATCTGTATACCAATGCCCCATCTTAACTAATGTCACCACCACTGTACTAATGTCTACGATCTTTTAGTTAGGATCTAATAGAATTTAATAATTTATTATTTTGTAAGCCACTCACTTCTTGCATATATAATTTGGATTGATTTAATTTCATTAGCAAAGTGATTCCGATGGGATGGGGCATAAGTAATAAGTATACAGCGTTAGAAGGCGTTGTGCTCGTGCTTACTGCCAACACAGGTCAACTGCTAAAATTAGTTTTATGCCATTGCCGCATTTCGTTAAAAGTAAATCTACTGCTTAAAAGCTGAATGTCATAAGACTTAAACGGCCATTTAACCCACATGCAGGATGTCGTTACACCATGCATGATGCACTGAAACACACAAAGATGGATGTGCTAAAAGTAAGCATATTAATCTCTAATAGCGTCGAATGTTTTAAAGTTCTTTTCTATCCTTGTTACTTCCCCAAGCATCATTAAAGACCGTCGTAGAAGATAGTTATCATCACAGACAGACGGATATTGTATAATAATAATCTTAAAAATAGCTTGTTTACTTCTTGCATGCATAGAGGCAACGACGGTTCACATAAAAATTTCATTAGAGATAAGAAACCACCCGAATAAGGTTCACATTCCTCAACATTTATTATGGCCAGGCAATTTAGCAAAGAGCCTGCTTAGTCCTATATTATAACCTTTGCTTTAGTCGCACTTACGTCATGACTCGCGATGCCACGCATTTGTCTTATGGGCCATAATTCCGACCAGGGAGCTATTTTACCACCGCGCACCTGCGTCATCAACGTGCCATTATGAAATTTAACGGTAAGTCGCATTGGGCCATAATTATAGTCTATAGTCCTCGCTTTTGTTGGTGCTGTCTGGGCGTGTGGGTGTGGCCTAGTGAATTAGTAAGTGGGTGAGTGATGTGAACTGCGAAGATTCTGCATGCAAGCCAAGTAGCATCGGCCGAATATATGATATATTTTTAATCATTATTACACTGTTAGATAAGCAATAATCGAGCATCCGTTAAAGGCAGGAATTCATACGCATCCAATTTTGTGAAGCTTTCGATGCCACAGGGGGCAGCATTGTCGCAGCAGTTTAATTAAATCTATGATGGCAATCAGTGAGTTATACTGCGCCAGGTCATTAGGACAAATAATTAATTTTGGCTGAAAAAGACAAGTGAACGCTCGAATGGATAGTTCTCCTCAGCAAAGGCTTATAATATATATATATATATATATATATATATATATATATATATATGTAGGCCTATAAATATATATCTATACATATATAACTCTATAGCCTACATGTATATGCAATGCTTTTATGCATCAATATATAACTTTACATAGGCTACATCCATATATTGGAGCAATGCAACTATGAGGTTATATTTGCTTCTGTGTACGAATTTTGACTTAGGCCTATACATGGTCGTGGGTGGGTTGCAACTTGCAAGCGAATGACGGCCGTATAAGGACTTTGTAAAATTTTATGCTGATAGTTCCGAGCTAAGTCGACGTTAACTGCCATCTAAGTAAGACCTTAAAAACGGTTTGTGGGTTTGCAGGTTTGCAGCAATTTGTTTATACTGCTGTCGTTGTTAAGTGGGGTGTTAGGTTCACGCCAATTATACGACCCATGCACACAACCACCTAATGCGATGCATGGATAGATGTCTAACGACTTGAATAAGTGCAAAAATAATTATTACTGAAGCCTGTTGTAAATTATAAATTTATAATTAGAAATATAGGGCGCCACTTCAATAAAACCTATTTAGAAGCATTCTCCATTTTATCTCAGATAATTGAATGTGGTCCTACTTAAGAACAGATGTTTCACTGGAAAGAAAAATGCGCTGAAAATTGGGCAAGTCACCATGGGCAGGTTAACGCACGCAGACGCGTAGAACCCACCTAGCTATCCGATGGTTTCATGCATGCAGAGCGAAGAATTTGAGATAATGCAATTTTCAGAGTTTCCACGTCACGTTTAGTCGATGATACTGTGCGACTGCAGGATGTGACGTTCAGGGCACACGGTAGCACCACCTCCACCACCACCTCCGCCACCACCTCCACTACCACCTCCACCACCATCTCCGCCACCACCCAGCACCGCCACCACCCAGCGGTTCTCCGCTGGTGGTGGATGACGGGTGACAGGGGCGAATACAGAAATTTGAAGGGGGCCAAATTTTCGGTTATCTTTGGCAGAAAAAAGACCTGATGACTTTTTTAGTCATTTGGCCAAAATGTCTGAAAATATACCAATTATTTTCCATGCCAAAATAGCTGAGGACCTATTTTTTCTTAGTTAATCATCTGGTCGTAATCTCTTGCAAATATACTATGAACTCTCTAGCTAGTAGACTCGTATTGCTACTTTTTCTCTCCCGCCTTATCTCGCTGCACTGATTTAAAGCTTGTTGAAAACAAATGAGGGGCCATGTCCTATATGCACTTGTGGAAAGGGTGCCATGGCCAGATTGGCCCCTCTGGATCCGCCTCTGACGGGTCATGATCGGCCATCTCTCGAGCCGCCACCGCCGCCGTGTCCAAGAGGAATAGACAGGTCTATTCATCATCACCTGTCCGTTGGTCGGTCGGTCGGTGTATAGATCGAAAGGCCACCAGTGTATTACGCCAAAGGTCATCCGCATCAACTCTCACTCTCCTTCTCCTTCCTCTTCTTCTTGTCCGTCGAAAAGAAAATCCCCCGACTGACACACGACTGATACAACACCGTAGACATTCAAAACACGATCGTGTACAGAAGGAAGCTTATCTTTTCTCATGCGTTGACGAAGACATATGATTAAGTAGGCTGAACATGCGTATACACCGTCAAAACGCATCACATACATGTAAATCTCCAAGTAATCATAGAATAATTCCGACATGGAACTCAGCGAAAGCAAGCTCCATGTGAGAACTAACCGAACGCATTCTGCTTTTGGACAAAATAATCCTTTCCTTTGAAAGAAGTTTTGACATGACTTCTGACATGCGCAGAACACGCGGCCACGTTGAAGAAAACACGATTAACGTTGAGACAGCCTGCTGCAGCCGCGGGAATGAAACTAATCAGAAGAGCCTGCAGTGATGCACAGCGGTCTTCACTATGCATTGCCATAATAAATCATTCAGACCAAACCCCCGTATTCAACTGTTCTTACTGTAAGCGAACAAGTCATCCAGCGAGGTGGCGTATGGTCGTTGGAGCGTCATGCTTAAAGAGTCGGCCGCCATTTGCAAAGCATGATCTGTCGACTGCGAGAGTGAAGCTGACAGACGAACACCCTAATGGATTTCCCCGACAAGTCTGTGATGAGGAACGATCGTGAATTTTTCATGCTTCCTTTCTAGTGAACTTAAATGCATAAATGAAGCGCACTGCAGGGTGAGAGGGGCTTACCGATCAAGGTGGTCCGTGTATAGTATATACATTAGCTATGCGCATAGAAAGGATGTATACTTGTATAGCCTACTCGTTTTTGCAATTTCCCATAAAGACGAACAAGTTTCAATTCTTGCTGATCATTAAGTTTCTTGCAACCAATAGACCTATAATTAACATAACAGACTGCCAGAAATAAGTGAGAAATAAAGAACGGCGATGGGCATATTATACTATAGTTTGCGTGATCAAAAAGCAACAACAATGCAAGCACATGCATGAACCGCTCATATATACAGGGTGGGCCAGCATAAATGAACCAAATTTGCATGCTTATAACTCCGCCAATTTTTGGAATTTATTTATACTTTATGCGTCAAATTAAAGATATTTCACTCAAGTATATGCACTGAAAACATGGAACTTGTACAAGTTTAGGTTTTAATTTTATGCTCGGAACAGCGCTAGCTATCATATTTTGTTGTCATTTGTGACGTAATAAGGCGACGTTTCGCCGAGATATTCAAAAATCGTTTTTCGCTAACACGTGCATAAACACGATCATTTTAGGTGTTTTTAGAAGTATCTACCATGAATATCTTCTCGTCGCAAAACCATTTTCTTTCAATTTTATCAACAGCCGTGCGCGCTGCTTTAGACGCAAAGAAACGGCTGGCTGCAGGTCGGCTGTTTCGCTAGGCCTATAGCCGTTTCTTTGCGTCAGTGTTGGAATGCTGTTGGACATCATGTCGACAAATAACTTTAGATCATCCTTTAGAATATAATGTACGGTGTTTCTAGGACTACCTGTTTCGCGCTGAGGAGATTTGCCTGTAGAGCCTATCCGGTTCGTTGTCTTGACGGCCAATTTACTCGGACACAAGAGCAATGTTAGCGGATATGCGCACCGTAATTCCCATGGTTTACGATTAGAAAGTCCTGTTTTTATCAATTTTCAGTAGCACATAATTCAAGGTAATGTTTATTCCATCCACTGTTAGAAAATTTGTAAATCATTTCAACCGAATTACATACCTTATCAGTTGGGAAAATTAAGATCAAAACGCGATCTCCGTCTGTCAACGGCGCCAGATCGCGTCATAGAAAACAACAAAATATGGTAGCTAGCGCTGTTCCGAGCATATAAATAAAACCTAAACTTGTACCAGTTCCATTTTTTGAGTGCATATACTTGAGTGAAATATCTTTAATTTGACGCAAAAAGTATAAATAAATTCCTAAATTTGGCGGAGTTATACGCATTCAAAGTTGGTTCATTTATGCTGGCCCACCCTGTACATGTAAGAACATCACAAACAATTATTGACTCTTCATTTTAATTAAATGGTCACATTGTATACGATGCATAATGACATGGTTGTTTTATTTCTTATTTCAAATTTCAATAGAATATTATTATCAATCTGCATAATTATTTTAAGGGGGTCAATAAGCCAACTGCAATTATTCTCTGAGAATCTGAACGTACGATTATGTATCCTACTCAAAGGAAAGATAGGCTATAAAAGAAAACTAAGAAAGTACGAAAGCGACTTCTTCATGGGCGGAGTTTATCAGGGGCTAAGGGGAGCTAAGCCCCCCCCCCCAAGAAGGCCCAGTTTTAGCTTTTTTACCATGAAAATGATATCTTTTTCCGGACTTAGCCCCCCTAAGAAGGCATTAGCCCCTCCAAGAACGGAAACCAAACTCCGCCCATGGACTTCTTCTATAGCCTAGTGCAGGCGCTGCGTGTGATATTCTGTTGGAAATTTAAACATGCGCTAGGGCTACTATAGGCTATAGACTATAGACTATAGGCCGTATACTATAGGGCATCGAAAGAAAAATAGGACGATAGTAGAAGAGCTATTATAGGACTGCAGCGACTTTGTGTTAGTGTTGTTGATTTGGGGGGATGATGATGAACCATGATGATGATGAAGAAGACGAAAGAGGAAAGAGAACAAAGCTTGTAGAGAGGAATTTAAGCCTTCTAGATAGGATGAGAAAAATGTCACAAAAGAATGTAATTAGACCTTAGGCCTATTGCGTTATGATTACGAAGATAGGCTACCGGTATATTTTATCGATGGAAGTTTCAAATTCAATCGCATGACAAATTGAAAATTCTTAGTTGGATTAGAAATAGTTCATGGGCGTATAATCGAGCGTTCGACTATACTAGAATAAAAGACTACACCTGCGCAATCCTGGGCTGAATTCCATTGATCCAAAATAATAGCGGTCAAATGTGATCGTCGGCCATGGCAGTTAGGCAGGCTCCTACATCGCTTTATAGAGTAGTAAATCAGCTCATTGTACACTGTACAGTTGAATAGGTCCACTCTTTTGTCCTCAAGCTATGCATAATTGCATATAGGCCTAATGTATGTGCACTTGTCATAGCGCCCCTTCAAGCTCTCTACTCAGAAGCGCTGACGACTAGAGCGCGGACACTGAATCTGAATTTCACGCCGGAGTTCCTGAGCAATTGCAAGTGAAGGACTTGCCTATGGTCCCTACGTGTAGGCTTGAGGTGGACTCGAACCTGCAATCCTCTGGCTGCGAGGCGACGAACATACCCACTACACCACCGAACCCACAATGTAGTCTGCTGCTTCTTCCGACGCCTGTCTATTATTCGCTACGACTCATAAATTGTTTCACTGGATGAATAACTTTGAAAAACAACGTTAAACGGTTTCCTCTGCTGCATGCATTTAACTGGAAATGCGTTTCCGTCTATAGAGAAAGGTTCCTCCACGTATAATTAATTAAAAAACTTTTTGCTACTTAACTGTTGATCTTTTATTCTTTTTGAATA
>OX243813.1:31673904-31696404 GCA_945859605.1 Lumbricus rubellus
GTGATCGAGTATCCCTTCTACGGTCAGCTGCGTTCGGCATGCATGAACGCCCTGATCTACCAGGACGAGAACGAGGAAGATGACGACGATGTGGATAAGAGCGAAGACTACCGAGCGAGGATCTACTACGCCTGCTTCTTCGCCTTCGCCTTCGTCGTTCCGCTGGCCATCGTGTCTGTCCTGTACGGTCTGATGGTGAGGAGACTGCTGAAGGGAGTCGTGCCAGGACGCAGCAAGAGCGCCGAGAGCATGAGAAGCAAGCGGAGGGTGACGCGACTCGTCATCGTCGTCGTCGCCATCTTTGCGCTGTGCTGGCTCCCACTCCAGACGATCCTCGTCATCCAGTTTGTGGGGAACTACACGGACCACGACTCGACGTTCACGGTCATGAAGATCGCCTCGAACTGTCTCGCGTACATGAACAGCTGCGTCAATCCGATGCTCTACGCGTTCCTCTCCGACAACTTTCGCAAGAGCTTTCGCCACGTCATCTACTCGTGCTGCTGTCTCTGCCGTGGCGGTGGTAGTGGAGGTGGCGGTGGAGGTGGTGGTGGATGCGGGGCTGGGTCCAGGGAGTCTCGAGGACATCTTCTCAACAACGATGATCGACTGAATCGGGGCGGGAGCAGGAATCAGCTGACGCGATCGATCGCTTTGAACGATTTCTCAACGTCGAGAATAATCGAAAGCAAGTCTTGTCTGCTGCTGCATGAGACAAGAGAGACGGCTGAGATCTATGGAACGTGCAGCAGCAGCTGCAACAATGCCACTGGCAACACATCCAATCTCCTCACAGTTCCAAGTCTACACCAGTAGATGATGCTTAGAGCGATAGAAGCAGTGTAAGAATTGCGGAAAAATAACTTAGGGTTGGACCATTATCCACTTGGAATCGGGGTGTGAAAAACAGACTTTGACATGGGACTCTAAGAAAGACCGGGGGGTTGAAACCCCCAAACCCCCGGCAATTCTCACCCTGGATAGAAGATGGATAGATGGACTGAGGATCAGGACTGTAGTCGACGGTATGTATACGCACGGGTTTATAAAGTGCAAAGTGGACACAGAAACCAAACAGCGAAGAAAGATTCCGGAGAGTGGACAAAACACTGGACATGCAGGACAGAAACGATCTTGTAAAAAAGCAATGAGACGAAAATTGATTCTCTGTGGACATATTATTATCGCCAGGATGGGAGACGACAGGAAGCTCAAAGCTCTGGTCTTCGGAATAATTGAAGGTGACAAAATGAAAGGCATACCCCATAGGGAATGGACGAACAACATTATAGATGATTGGTGCGGAGGCTCACTACAGGAACTGTTCCATCTGGCAAATGACAAGTACGGATGGAAAAAGAAGACGAAGCTGACACTGGACACCTGCGAGCACACTGCTTAAGGTGCATTATGTTGATGATGACGATGATGACAGGGTGTACTCACCTTGCAAACATTTGTGTTTTATATAATTCTATAGAAAATGACCTGCAGACCGGACTAGACAACTGTAGCGAGTATACTCACCTCTAGTTTTTCCCACACAATCCTGAGAGAACTTAACGGCTCTGATCGCTCTTTTCAATGGCAGTTTTTTCTCTCTTGTGATAAGTAAATCCCAGTTGTCTTTATACCTGCAGAGGTTTTATCTTGCCGTAGAATATCACTCTTAATAACGACTTGGGCATTGTTCGATGTTCGAGCCACCTTGTATTGTCATTTGAAAGTTTGAAGTTGGCGATTTAATTTCGAAGGGAACGATTGGTCGATGTTTGGAGGAGTGTATAGCCTACGAGTACTTTAATCATGACTTTTTCTTCATCCTGCACCATGAAACATTATTGACAATGACACTTAATAAATATTATGTGATTGTTTTTATCTAGCCTTACATTTCTTGTATTTGTGTGTATATATAAATATATAATATATAATTATATATACCAGTCGTATTTTAACTTTGTCTTGCATAACCATAGCTGGCTTTATCTTATTCAGAACATTGCTGTATTATGCTATGTCATTTGACCGTTAGAAGGTATAAGTACATGCGATTATTAATTAGTAAGGTAACATGTAAATATGTTATACTATAAAATACTAAACAAAATGTTTGTAGACTACTCAATCTTTATTGTGTGGCAGGTCAAATAAAGCAAGAGAAATCAATAATTGTCTACTCTACTTAAAGTTATCACCCACACACACAAACACACAAACACACACACACAAACACACAAACACACAAACACACACACGCAAACACACAAACCCACACACACATTATTTTATTGCATAGTATTCTGTTTAATCCTATGCAATGCTAATGAAATTGTTAAGTCATCCATAAAATTAACTCACAGTATCGTTTTATTATCAAGACAATTAAGTTTAAATGGGCCATGCAGAGGGGTACGTACATGTAAATGCACACATGCAATCATGCATACATGTATAACTGTAGGCTATATATATATATATATAAATACCAGCATACACTTACTAACTATTCACACTGTAGTAAGGCCGGTGTGTTTATTTATAGGGAGTTTAAAGTTTGGATTCCTGGATATATTCTTCTATCTAACCACTCACAGCTAAGTTACTGAAAGACGCAGCAGTCAGATAACTAAAACAATGCATGAATTGTCAGTTACATCTGCGACACATTATCCGCATCAGGTTTTGATCTGGATCGTGCATTTAGTTGATCTGAAAAAACCCACTTCAGACAGTCAACACTCAGATTGTTTAACAACTGAAATACACTTGCAACAACAAACGATGTTGTCTATTATAGTAGTTGCATGAAAGGAGAATGACTAAATTGCATCTCCTGCATTTCACTAGCCTATATATCTATAATTGACTAAAGTACTTTATAACCAGAAGCAGCATGGCGAATGTTTCCTTCTGCAGAAACAACAACAGCAGTGTCTAATATGTCTATGCTAGTGGCAGACATAGCTTTACGAGTCAACGGCAGATGGACGAAATTCCTGTGAGATACTAAAAGGGAAAGGACGAAGACATTACTTTGTCGTCGTTTGACATGGACGACAAAACAACGAGACAGCAGATGCATTTGATGGTCGAATTAGAAGTATACAGACATGCTATATACAAACAGACATATACAGACAGACGAATAAACGAAACAGAACGAGAGCTACTTTGTCTCATTTGTTTGGTTCGCGAAACATTGAGATAGAGAGACAGAAAGACAGACAGATGGACGGATGGATGGATGGAGAGATGGAGAGATGGACGAACGGATGGACGGATGGATGAATAGATGGACAGATAGATGGATGGATGGATGGATGGATGGATGGATGGATGGATGTATAGATGGATGGATGGATGGATGGATGGATGGATGGATGGATGGATGGATGGATGGATGGATGGATGGATGGATGGAGGGATAAATGGATGAACGAACGGATGGACGGAGGGACGTACGGATGGACGAACGGATGGATGGACATAGATAGAGGCAGACAGTAAGTCAGACAAACAGACAGAGACAGCGGGAAAGACCGAGAGATGAAGAAAGAGAGAGTGTTAGTGAAATGACGAGTAAGAGTGAGAGTGCGTGGGTGAGGAAGAGAGAGAGAGAGAGAGAGAGACAGACAGACAGACAGACAGAGACAGAGAGAGACAGAGACAGATACAGAGACAGAAAGAAAGAGAAAGAAAGAGAGAGATAACAACGGATCAGTTGATGAAGAAAAGCTAAAGAATTGAGACGAGGGAAGAAGAAAAGAAGATTTGGAAAATCAAGTTAGTAGATATGACGATAACGCAGATGAAGAGGTAACGATAAAAGATAAGGATAAAGAGATGAAGAAATTTAAGATGAAGATAAAAGGTAAAGATAAAAAGATAACATTAAAAGATAAAGATAAAGAGATAAAGATAAAAGATAAAGATAAAGAAATAACGATAAAATATAACGATAAAGAGATAGAGATAAAAGATAAATATAAAAAATAAAAAATAAAAGATAAAAGATAAAGATAAAATATAAAATAAAAGATTAAGATAAAATATAAAGATAAAGAGATGAAGAAATTTAAGATGAAGATGATATTATTAGTATTAAGAAAAGATGATGGCAAACGATATATAATTAATTATCATTCGGTCCATCATTATTATATGTAGCATCAGTTACAGTAATTATAACTGTGACTGACAATAATTTGATATTCTAAGTATGCAAGCTTACATTGAATTATAATTTGAATATTTAAATATTTAGCATTGTATCATAATATATTGACTGCAGAAATCAAATAGGCATATTGCCAATGCTTCTCCCCCATTATATCATTAATTTAAATACTGCTATCGTCGCAATTACTACACAGTCAACGAAACAATAATGAAATCCTGCGGGCGAAACAAAATCCCAGTGACGTAGATAGACACTGGTTTTGGATGGTTGGTCAGTGGCAAAAAACGTCAAAGAATTGCAGCTGATTCCCAGTGTGACATGACATCCATCAATCAATGACAGTCTTATCTGTGTAAGAAACCGAAATCATTCATCAATCATACACGGCCACTGGTTTCCAAGGAGACTGCTGCCACAAAAGATTACTGCTGTAGGAAGCTGAGGTTTGTCAGACAGCTGCAGACGATAGTGGCCGTGATAATGATGATTATGATGACGATGGTGATGGTGACGATGGTGATGATGATTATGATAACGATGACGATGGTGATGATGACGATGACGATGATGATGATGATGATGATGATGATGATGATGATGATGATGATGATGATTATGATGGTGACGATGGTGATGACGATGGTGAGTGCTGTTGATGATTCTTCATCATCGATTATTCTAAAAGTAATTTCCTATTCGTTAGTCTGGCTCAAAATAATAGGCATCCGATAGCGTTTAGCATTTTCTCATTGATCGATCGAGAGGCAATCTAGACATGCAATTAAGTCATCATCATCATCATCATCATCATCATCAATCGAGACATGCAAGCCATTATTTGATTTTGGTGTAGTGCAGTGCACCAATGAGTTGCACCAAATTGGATTTAACGAAAGCTGCCCGCTGAAAACCCGCATTGATCAACGAATAAATTGGGAAAATTCCGGAAAAATCTGCAAAGGGAAAGCAATATAATGAACCTGAAAATGTTTGATGGACACAAAAATTCCAATATCTTTGAGGGGAAATGATTGCCAGGATTATTGAGTAGGCTACCAAGAAACGCTCGAACCACGTTTTCGACGAATTAAATTTTGAAATTAGTTGCTCACTGTGTTTTTGCAATTCTTTGTTTGTTGCTTTATTGTTCATTGATTTCTTAATTGACAATCGCAAGTGCGTGGACAATGGACATAGTCGGCAGACATACAGTCAAGTGTCAACAAGAATAATATTATAATTAGGCCTAAATGCATGTTGGAGTGCTTGCAACTTGCATGCAATGCCATAGAAAATTTCATGGTTGAGACTCATGTAGCAAACGATTTAAACAGCTTATCTATAGGAGTCCCCATGGTTACCAATGAAAAGGATTCATCAGAGATATGTACTGACAAAGTAAAGTTTTAATTTGGGACAGCTATCCAGTGTAGAGATGATGTCTAGGGTCTACAGTATCCACTGCGGATACCACTGGTGAGAAGCCATTCAGTTTCTTTATACAAACGTAAACTAATAGATGTCTACATGCCTAATGAGCAGACCAATCCGAAATTATTCAAAGAATGCATATGCTGATTGTAACTCGTCGATGTTAGTTATTGCAGTTGCATCTCACAGCAGTGGTGGTGATGGTGGTGGGGATAAGCGCCTTCGTGAGGTTATTGTAAAGCGCTATATAAATGTTCATATACATACATACATACATACATACATACATACATACATACATACATACATACATACATACATACATACATACATACATACATACATACATACATACATACATACATACATACATACATACATACATACATACATACATACATACATACATACATACACACACACACACACACATACATACATACATACATACATACATACATACATACATACATACATACATACATACATACATACATACATACATACATACATACATACATACATACATACATACATACATACATACATACATACATACATACATACATACATACATACATACATACATACATACATACATACATACATACATACATACATACATACATACATACATACATACATACACACATACTTGACTGTGGTGGTGGTGGTGGTGGTGATGGCGATGGTAGTGATGACGGTGGTGGTGGTGGGTGGTGGTGGTGGTGGGTGGTGGTGGGTGGTGATGATGGTGTTGGTGGTGGTTGTGGTGGTGGTGATGGGGCGCAGGTTGTTGTGAAGAGAGCCGCTATTAATACGACTGGAGAACTGATTACCATGGCGGCGGCGGTGGCGGGTACTAGCGTGTGATAGTGCGACTGTGGTCGGAACAAAAGAAAGGATGAATAGGAATTTAGCGAACGAATCGGAAAATCGAGATTAAAGATGATGAGGGTGGATTAGAGAAGGCGCCATCGTCACGTGATGGATTGCAAACGAGACGATGGCGATGGCAGAAGCGGATTTCTAGCAGCTGTAAAAACAGACCGATCCTCATAAGCCGCTGATTTGCAAGACAGATCCGATCATCTATCTGTCGTATCCCGTGTAAAAGGGCACTTTATTATCCTAGTGGTTAATCGGTTGGGTTTAACTTACTCAAGAAATTCTTCCAAATTCAACAAACTCCCAGTTCTTATGAAATATATATAATATAAAGTTATTCAATATCATTCATATGCACAAACAAATAACAATCCTATTTACCTAGTGTGGCGAGTTACTTAGGAAATATTATATTTGCGCTTATCTGTCGAGTTGTTTGAACTCGAATGTCTTCGGCTCTCTCCGTCGTCCGATTCTTCGCAGTCAAGAATGTTGATCAGACGGTTGAATATGCAGTCATGGAAGTGACCACACCAAACGTCTTACTCGTATCTTGCCGTGAATCAGTTGCACACGAGATGAATCATCGCATTCACCTCACAGCTCTTCTCCAGTTGACCAAACGTCCTTCGTACTTCACACGCCGAATCAGCTGTTCGCTAGCCGATTCAAATTACACGACTCTTCAGACTGTTGCCTAAGAGTTCGTCTTCTTCGCAAGTGTCTCACACTTCACACGATGATTATTATGCACTAACGCAAATTTCTCATTTAAATTGCGTTGCACTTAATGCACAATACTTTGAACTATCGGTTGATCGTCCGAACAGTTCAATTACCTTCGTCTCTACTCTGAAAATCACAACTTTAGATTGATCACAGCAGCGAAACAACCACCATTTCCAGATATACCTGTAGAGAGTCAAAAACTCAACGTCCACTTCGCTGACGTCATTTTTAACTCGTCACGTCATTCGTTTCCAGTTTGCACCAATCACGAATAAGCTTAGCGTCCTTTGTTGGCATGGTAACCTTGACCACTCGTTACTGCGTTCAGCTGTAGTCATTGGTTTTAAGTATAAATATTTTATATGTTGCCACACATATTACCTAAACTCGCCAATTAAATTGCCTAGCTTAACTTCTACCTATAATTAATAATTATACATGCATAGCAAGTGTTTAATTTGATAATCATTTAATATAACCACGACAAATACCCTTTCTTCAAAAGTCTGTACACAGGCTTTATCAACTTATCTAATTATCAAATTACAATAACTGCTTATGCCTATGCTTATACTACTTTACACAACATCACAACCTAACACAACTACTTCTTATCTACCTATAGTATCACCATTGATTTACTTAAATCTTAGGTCAATCCTCTACTTAAATAATCGGACATTACGTTATTACATCCCTTAATGTAACGTATTGTAAAACAATAATTTTGAAGGGCGAGGCTCCACCTCATGACTCTTGCATTCTTCATCCTCCCTTCTTTCATATACTGTAGTCCACAGTGGTCCGTCTCGATCACGAACTCTCTTCCACACAAATATCGATCAAATCTGCTGATTCCCCACATTATGGCTAAACATTCCCTTTCTTCCACTGAATATCGCCTCTCTCTTTCCAATAGTTTTCTACTCGCATATGCAATCGGGTGGTTTACTCCTTCATACTGCTGAATCAGAACACAACCTATCCCCTTTCCTGATGCATCTGTCTGTATTATAAATTCTTTCTCCAAGTCTGGTAACCTAAGGATTGGTGTCTTATCTAGTGTTTCTTTCAACTGCTTAAAACTTTCACCTAACTCTTGGTTCCATTCAACATTGTTAGGAGCTAACTTTTTAGTCAAGTCGCTCAACGGTGCCATCAATTCCTTTTGTTTACTCACATATAAACTCAATATTTCTTCCTCTTCATTCTCACCATCTTTATCGTCATGTACTATTGCCGATATGCATGCTACTGTTTCTATATCAACTCTCATTAAATAAAACTCATCTATTTAATCAATACTGTTTTTTTATTATAGATTGATGATTCACTCTCCTCATTGTGCGAAATTAATTTCCATTTCACTTCTTAGCTACTCATAAATTTCACAACTGTTTAATTAAACAACTCAACTTAACTTAAACTCAACTTTTATTTATTTACAATCTTCTTAACTATCCATCCTACCTACATAAACACTTATCAACTCACCTTTACACCCATTCTTCTCTTGTTTTGACCACTCGTCTGGTCCACACATGAGTTCCCTGTTTTACTTCTGGCTTTCTTATCGTATTCAATGTACTACCATTTCGGATCTCTGAATCTTTATTATTCATTTCTTCGCCTATTCGTCTATTCAGATCTCCATAAGTCTTCCATCTGATTCCTTTCAGTGACTCATTTTCTCTCCTATAATAGTTATCACTATTCTCTTCTTTGTTTACAACAACTTCAGGATATGACCTCTTTCTGTCATTCCATGTTCTATCTCTCCACTTATTCTCATCATGTTGCACTCCACCAGTATCTCTCTGTTTCCTTACAGATTCATTACCATAGATCTCTTTACACCATGGTTTATTCTCATAACGCCTTCCCATAGTTTCAACTATGTTACTATCATCTCTGTTTCTCCAATTCAATCTATTAGACCTATCACTGTCTATTCCATTGTTCCTACTAAACTCACTTGACTTATGTCGATAATTTCTCCTATTATCATTGTTTACATTCCTCTCGTTCCAACTCACATTTCTCCTAATCACTTCATTATCATCTGTGTCTCCTCTATGCATCCATCCATTTTGTCTTCTAGACTGGACCTTACATTTCTTGTAATTATTTTCCTGATTCTTCCAATCGGTATACTGTTTCCTATACATCTTCTTATTCTCATCGACATTACTCGACTCACATCTATCTCTTGTGGTTATGTATTTATCTCGAGTCTCAACCAGTCTAAACGGTTCGCGTTTGAAATTCCTTTTCACCCTTTTGTCCACCGACTTTTGACATACATCGCAACTCAGAACATACATTTTAATATCTTGTCCTATCGATGGCCAATGGAATTCATTTACAATTTTATCCTGAGTTTTCTTCATACCCAGATGTGCTGACAATAGCGAGTTATGGGCCACGGCTAACACTTTATTTCTAAGTTCCTTCGGGACCATTAACTGCCACTTCGCATCATCTTTCGATATTTCTTTGAACCTTCTATACAATAATCCGTTCTTTTTCACATAAAGAACTTTTTCTGTTACACTGTCATCACCATTCCAATCAATTGCTTTATCCCAAAACTTCTTCAAAGTCTCATCTTTGCTTTGTAACTCTTTAATTTCTTTTGTTGATACATTTAAATCCGGCATCTCAGTAACTTTCAACTGTTTGTATTTTGTTACTTTCTTTGATTCCGCTCTGGTTTCAACTGCTGCTGTCGTTTGGCACACATCATTCTCGATGACGTCATCCGTTACATCATCATTTAATTCACTTGTGATTTCACTCGCAAAATGAACTTTCTTTTTGTCACTTTGTCCTTGTGACTCAACACTTAAAGATTTCTGAATCTTTTTCAATCTATCCTCTCTATTCTCGTTATCATCTGTATCACTCCGATCACAGTTTATCATGTTATCTGTAGTTTCTTTCACTACCAGATATTTTAGTCCCTTCATCCTACCGATAATTACTGGTTTCACCGGTTCTTCCATCACCATTGCTTCAACGTTTCCTGTAAAATACTCACTTTCAATATTAACCTTTGCTGTCGGAAAATTTCTCAATGTCCCATCGATTAATATGCATTGGGCTTCTCTTCCTGTGAAATCAACATCATTTACCAGTGATCTCTTGACAATACATGTGCTTGACCCAGAGTCATATAGACAACTGGCATTCACACCGTTCACCTTTAGCTGACCTTCATTTTTATTCTCAAGGTCATCGCCATCATCTCTCCGATCAGTAACCATTGTACTTGCTGCCAACTGTATCGGTAATTCCTTCTTACGTTCTTCCTCTTTTTCAACTTCATTTAGTTTCAACTCTTCATTTGCTTGCGCTATCTTGTACGCCCTATTCTCATATACTTGTATAGCCGCCGCAGTATGTTTAACAACTCCTTTTTGTTTGTGTGAACAATCATATGACTTGTGTCCGGTTCGGCCACATGAGAAACAAGTTATCTTATGTTCAGCCGCCTGTTCTCTTTCTCTACTAAATCCTCTATTCATACTTCCATTATGATTCGTCTCCCTGTTCTGTTTCATGTCTCCTCGTCCTCTATTTATGTTTCCATTAAACCTCTCTCTTGATTTATCGTCGAACGGTTTCACATTCGGCCTTTCGTTACTGAATTTCACTGGAGGCCTTAGATTACTTTCTGTGTATTTATATCCGTGCGCCTCGATATAAGACTCGGCACAGTTTAATGTGTCCTCTAGACTCATCTTGCCTCTTTCTTTGAGGAACATCTTAAGTTCATTGCTACACGTAAGGTAGAACTGATCTCTTAATAATAAGTTCTCCATTCCTTCGTAGGTTTTCTCGAATCCAGCTTGAAGTAGCCACTGCTGCATATATCTCCTCAATCTATGCACAAAATCTGTAGGTGTTTCACCTGACTCCATTTTACTCATCTTGAATTTGTTACGATATCCACCCTCTGTTAATTGAAACCTTTTTAACAGATGTCTTTTCAAACACTCGTAATCTTGTGTCTCCTCAGATGACATTCTTTGATATACCTCTAAGGCTTTTCCTTCGAGATGCTTGGCTAGCATCAGAGACCAATTCTCTGTTGCTATCTCGTATGCCGTGCATGTCCTTTCAAATCTTAATAAATATGCATCCAAGCAATCTTTATTCTCATTGAATACAGGGAATTTTATATCTTTCATTCCTCTGTTATGGTTACTGTTTCCTTGATATGAACCATCACCAACCATTGTGAATGTGGCCTCACCACGATTCTGATTATTCCGAGAATCAATTTCTCTCATCCTCAATTCACACTCAAGCTTCTTGACCTCAAGATCCATTTCTCTCCTAGCTTGACATTCGGCCGCTTCACGAACTAATCTCGCATCATTCGATTCTCGTTCCAGTCTGGCGTCATTCGCCTCTCTTTCAAGCCTTGCATTATTCGCTTGACTTTCTCGTTCCAGTCTGGCGTCATTCGCCTCTCTTTCAAGCCTTGCATTATTCGCTTGACTTTCTCGTTCTCGTTCAAGCCTAGCATCAGCTATTCTTGCTAACTCTAATTCTTGTGCTCTGGCTGCTTTAATTTCTGCAGCCGCGGCCTCATCTTTAAGCCTTCGATCTTCTCGGTCCCGCAGTCTGTCGTCTCTTGCTTCCTGCTGTCTATCACGCACAAACGTCTTCAACTCATCACCATCCATCCCCATCTCTTTAGCGAGTTTAACCCACTGTTCATGTTCTCCAAGTGACATGGTCTACTTACTTGTTTACTTAGTTAACAAGTATTTCAAATAGCTTTCGCTATATAAGAATTAAATTCTTCAAAAGATAATCTTTAAAATAAGACTAATAAAATGTCTCCTCTTGAGATGCGTACTCTATGGTTACGCGAGGTTAATCGTATGCTTGACCTTAACCTTTACTAAACAATTCGCATCGAGTAAACGCTTATTAATAAAGTCGTTCTTTCGCGATCGCAACAGCGATAACTTTTAAACTATACATTTTCAATACTTGAGATTATTGTTCGTTGATATTTCGAGTGTTAGTTAAAAATCCAGTTTTAATATTCCGGAACGTAGGACCCCATAGTTGTCGTATCCCGTGTAAAAGGGCACTTTATTATCCTAGTGGTTAATCGGTTGGGTTTAACTTACTCAAGAAATTCTTCCAAATTCAACAAACTCCCAGTTCTTATGAAATATATATAATATAAAGTTATTCAATATCATTCATATGCACAAACAAATAACAATCCTATTTACCTAGTGTGGCGAGTTACTTAGGAAATATTATATTTGCGCTTATCTGTCGAGTTGTTTGAACTCGAATGTCTTCGGCTCTCTCCGTCGTCCGATTCTTCGCAGTCAAGAATGTTGATCAGACGGTTGAATATGCAGTCATGGAAGTGACCACACCAAACGTCTTACTCGTATCTTGCCGTGAATCAGTTGCACACGAGATGAATCATCGCATTCACCTCACAGCTCTTCTCCAGTTGACCAAACGTCCTTCGTACTTCACACGCCGAATCAGCTGTTCGCTAGCCGATTCAAATTACACGACTCTTCAGACTGTTGCCTAAGAGTTCGTCTTCTTCGCAAGTGTCTCACACTTCACACGATGATTATTATGCACTAACGCAAATTTCTCATTTAAATTGCGTTGCACTTAATGCACAATACTTTGAACTATCGGTTGATCGTCCGAACAGTTCAATTACCTTCGTCTCTACTCTGAAAATCACAACTTTGGATTGATCACAGCAGCGAAACAACCACCATTTCCAGATATACCTGTAGAGAGTCAAAAACTCAACGTCCACTTCGCTGACGTCATTTTTAACTCGTCACGTCATTCGTTTCCAGTTTGCACCAATCACGAATAAGCTTAGCGTCCTTTGTTGGCATGGTAACCTTGACCACTCGTTACTGCGTTCAGCTGTAGTCATTGGTTTTAAGTATAAATATTTTATATGTTGCCACACATATTACCTAAACTCGCCAATTAAATTGCCTAGCTTAACTTCTACCTATAATTAATAATTATACATGCATAGCAAGTGTTTAATTTGATAATCATTTAATATAACCACGACACTATCCATCCGTACATGTATGTGCTATTGTGCTAAGTATAGTCGACTAAACTAAAGACTGCAGCTGCACTGATGGTCCTTAAGGCACCTGCGAAGGATCATCATGATTATCATCATTACCACCAACACCAACACCACCACCATTACTAGTTACCATTACAAATTCTACTGTCACTTCTTCTACTATATTGCCATTAATACTACTGCTGCTACTAATAACTTTTATATACTGCTGCTGCTACTATGCTGCAGTGCATTGGTAAGTTCTTCCAAATGCACTCTTTTGAAATCCATTTTCAGACATACATCTACATGACTGTACATTGTACAAGTGTACATGCATAGTTATATGCATAACATGTCAACAAGGAAAGCCATATGCAAGCCAAAAAGACTGTGGTAACTACAATGTAGCTGCTGCAACCTGCTGTGCCTTAAAAAAAACAATAGGCCTACAGATTCCAGCAGCAATAAAATGTAATAATATTATTAATTGCCTAAATCTAATTTAATTGCCTTAATTAGCTGCTGCAAATTCTAATTTTTATCTTTTCAAATTTGCTAATTCTTATTAATTTGCAAGAAATCAGTAATTAATTCTTATTTTAATCGATGACCTAATCGTTCCCCTCCATCTGGTGATCCTTTGCCACGACGACGACGACGACGATTTTCAAGCATATTCCAGGAACTTATCTTCATGCCCTAGCGGAATAATAACTGTGTGGGAACCAAGAGAGACGCCACGCTGTGTAGATACTCTGCTCATGGTCGATCGGAGAAGAAATGCTGAAGAACTTTGATTCAAATGCGAACTTAAAGTGACCACAGACCCTAACCCTTGCTGCAAGGAAATCTGACACAGCATTGCCATGGTCTGGGCATGAACCTCGCCCAGCCTATATGACAATGTAGGACCTGTAGGTCCTAGCAAACAAATTATGTGAAAATTATGCATTAGATCTACTAACATTTTGTCTCTAGCTAAGTGTGTACGCAACATTTATACTACCGTATTTTAGGCTAAATAAATTTCCAAGGTTATCTAACACATAATGCTTCCTATCGCTTCGGTAGATGCCAGTGGTAGAACGTAGGCTATGGGAAAGCTGGTGGCTTCCTTTTCGACGCTTTAATAATATAACCTAGGCCAGTGGTTTCCAACCTTTTTGGACCTAAGGGCCACTTTTTCTAAGTTGGAGGACAAGCGGGCCACTTTTTCATAGTTAAAGAACATTAGGGGGCCACAATGCTAAAATTTAATCGACTAAAAGCATATAAATTGTTATAACTGAATCTAAATTTAAAAAATTATGCTATTTATAGACGTCAAATTAAAATCATCTGTAATTATGAAATAATTGTGTTCTATCCTGACAAAATTGTCAATTTTTTCGTATATTTTGTTAATTCTTCGAGAGATGAGGACCGTTTTTGAAGCCTGGCGGGCCATTTTCTGAGGCCTCGCGGGCCACTTTTGGCCCGCGGGCCACGGGTTGGGAACCGCTGACCTAGGCTATACTGTCAAGAACACAATTGAGAGGCAACACATTATTATCTATAAAGGCTATGCAGCAACCTTGACATTACTGTAGGTCCTAAGCTTTTAGGTTTAGCTGTAATTAACTTTCGCAGCGCTATTCAAAGGCCAACGGAACTTAGCGACACTGTGACAGAAGTTTATTGCTTTTTATAATTATCCCATATGCCGCTAATTCAGCGACCCTACCGACAGAAACAGAACTAACTGCAAGGGCAGAAAAAATTCACGGAATGTGTGTTTTTTATGCCTGATCCTAGATGCATGTCAGTCATGGGCTGGCGTGAATTTCATGACCATGCACCCAAGCAACGGAATCGAATGCACTTTCTATTAGTATTTCGAATGTATTTGTTCCTTTAAATCGGATCAAATTCATTATTTCTACTTGGCTTTCATGCACCTGGATATATCTTATCCAAACACATCTCCTATATAAGATGTCATTCGCACCTCAGAATTCACAGTTCGGTGTTGCATGCACGCGTTGCAAATTTGATGACAACAGGTGCGGGGCTTCTTTGCTTTAGCGAAGTCCTGTGCGCATTTCTCCAAGTACAAAAATACAAATAATGCAATGAACGGTTTTTGAAAACTCAACACTAACTCACTAACTCTGCGCAGCTACGACTGAATTATTTAGAAGGTTAGTCTATGCTTCAGGCGCCGACCGTTCTTGTCAAAATCGTCAGTTAGGCTACTCAGTAGGCTTAATGTCAAGGGTAGCTCGTCTTGAAGCTGTCCTATCATGATTACCAAACTTTACCAAGAAGCAAAACATTTAAAATAAGTTGTAGACTAATAGTCACTTGGAACCCGCTTATCACTTGCTGCCTTATAGGTTCCTCGCACCATACAGGCCTAGGGCCGGGAGACAGTCTCTCTCTCTCTCTCTCTCTCTCTTTCTCTCTCTCTCTCTCTCTCTCTCTCTCTCTCTCTCTCTCTCTCTCATAATCTCATCATCCAATCGTTTTCTTGTGTAAGTTGTTGTGATGAATGGCTGATGTTTTAAGTTAAGTTTTTACTTTCTTTTATCCTTTCAATAATTTCTTGATTTATCGTTTTTCAATGGAATCTCTTTATGCATTATAATAATTTTCAATTACGATTCGCATGAGAGAAGCCTTTGACAGGCTCATCATGCATTATGCATTAAGATGTCGATGCTATAATTAATCAGTCGTTGAATTTTATTAGATTATACTGATCTTATATAATTTGTAGGATTATACTAGACCAGGCAAAAATATCCAGAATATTGATAAGTTGCCTCTCGATCTTGTCTTCCTCAATTATTCATTGATATTCTGAGACATAGGGAGATCAATATTCATTCATTCGAACATTTATATAGCGCCCCTTCAAGAAAAAACTACCCAGAGTTGCTCCCGACTCCAGCGCGCCCAAAAGAGCAGTTTTAAGTTTAGTCAGGAAGGATCTTGGTATATAGTGTCCCGGCCAGAGTGTAGGCGCATCTCAAAAGGAAGGCCTTTCCAAACCAGTGTGCCAACTATACAGAGAAGACGTCTTGATTCTTCATGGTAGCAGTAGGCCTACGTGCAAAACGAACCAAGAGGATCCCTTTTCAGCAGCGCGTAGTGAACGACATTCTTGGATACCCAACGTAAGGCAACGTAGCTCGCATTTGTCATTATGTAGGCTATAATCAATGTAGGTCCTATGCCTGTAAATCTAGCAAAAGATATTGAGCCATTCCTTCAGGTAAGCTTACTTTAGACCCTAATCGTTCCTTAGTTTTCACTGACGAAATCCATGAAACAGAATGGACTCCAATTATTTTCTAATTATAAAGCTGTAAATGTTTTCACTTGCGTTGGATAACTTGATGTCCAATGTCCATGCAATGTTGCAATGTTACAAATACGATGAGTTTACAAAATCGGTCTATGGTAGCAATCTACCTATCAAGTTGAGCGATACGGTATATTTTACAGCGGCGCCCTCTCCTCTTTCGCACATTTGTCGTGGTCGTTATCGTTGCGCAATTTTCTATGCTCATTTGTTTGCACACTTTTGTTACAGAACGCGGTCTTTCGTGCGAGCTTTTGTCGGGCTATACTCAAAGCTATTTGCTAGAGTCATAAAGAGTAGGCGTGAGATGAAATATTACTTGCATCGTCTTTTTTTCTGATAGCTCGTAATTATGGGACCTCTGGCGCAGGGCGTATATACTGTCGGTGAACAGGAAAACAGACCAAAGGAGTTCGCAGGTTGAATAATATTCCAGGCGACCGCCTGCGCATGCCGATTATAGTACCTGCCTCTTCCTGGTCTTCCATCATACCGGACGCATCTGGTTGCGGAGGCGGGAGGTTGGCCAGTCGCTAGTTTACTGGTTGTCGTAAGCGTTGGAAACGTTGGAGTCCGTTGTGGTCACTTGCTATACTGTGGTAGAGTTCCATCAAGTTTGGGAGGCGTAGAGTAATGTGCGCTTAGGTGACCTCATCATGCGCTGCAGCAGATGTGAGTTCGTGCGCCACAATCTTCAACCCAAGCTCTTCATCATTGAGCTGAACAAAATGGGCTCAGGCAGCTGCTGTAAATGTCGTCCTCATTTATAGTCGCAGAACTGAACGATCACAAAGCCTATAAATAAGAAACCTCATTTTGCCTTAAATAATATTGTTGGACGCGGTGGTGTAGTGGGCATGTTCGTCGCCTTGCAGCCGGAGGGTTGTAGGTTCGAATCCACCTCAAGTCGCCGCGTAGGAACCTTGGGCAAGCCCTTCACTCGCAATTGCGTAGCGTTTCGGCGTGAAACTCCGATGCAGTGTCCGCGCTGTAGTCGGGAGCGCCTCTGAGTAGCGAGCTTGAAGGCTCTCTATAGCAACTTGACATACATGTACATGTACAAACAATATGAAGCTACTGGTTGCACTCTGCCAGTGTCCGTCCCAAGCCTGGATATAGGTGGAGACCTCTAAGTTGTTGCCACATACTGCACAGTGACGTTAAACTGCAACTAGTAGGTTACTACGATTTCTGACACATGGTGCCAGAGGGGGAACTTACAAAATCACATGTTTCTTATAATTATGGACCATGTTAGTTAAACGGCGATCAGTGTAGTAATGGCCACGGCGCCTGCGGTCTCTGTCTTGGTTCAGGAACACGAACAAGTTGAGAAGAAGACGAAGGAGGAGGAGTTGGAGAATGAGGAGGAGGAGAAGGAAGAGGTGGAAGAAGAGAAGAAAGAGGAGATGGAGAAGGAGGAAAAGGAGAAGGAGGAAGAGGAAGAGGAGATGGAGAATGAAGAAGATTAGAACGAGAGAAGGAGGAGGAAGAAGAAAAGGAAGAGGAGAAGGAGAAGGAGGAGAGAGAGCAAGTTGAGAAGAAGACGAAGGAGGAGTAGATGGAGAAACGAGAGAAGGAGGAGGAGGAGGAGGAAGAGGAGGAGGAGATGGAGGAGAAAGAGAAAAGAGAGGAGATGGAGGAGGACGAGGAGGAGAACGAGTAGAAGGAGGAGGAGATGGAGAAAAAGGAGAAAAAGAAGGAGGAGAAGGAGAAGAAAGAGGAGGATATGGAAAAGGAGGAGGAGAAGGAGAAGAAAGAGGAGAAAATGGAGAAGGAGAAGAAGGAGGATAAGAAGGAAGAGGAGAACGAGAGGAGGAGGAGAACGAGAGGAGGAGGGGAGAACGAGAGGAGGAGGAAGAGAAGGACGAGGAGGAGATAAGGAAAGACCTTACATTATCGTTTGAGCAGCAATTCATTTCTGCACTTCTGCCTTTTTATGACCCTTCTTTCCTTCCTCGCAACCAATCGCTTCTCTGGTCCGTTTGTGTGCACGAACTAGGACGACGGGACAGAAGAGACACTGAAACGCGTCCCTCATGTAGCCACTGTTGCGCTTCTATTTATGTCGACTTATTTAACAGTTTCATTTGCCAACTCTTCCCATCCTCGTTTCATCGAGGCATTTTATATTACCTAATAAATTATGAGCCTGTAATGAAATGGTGCGTTAGATTTCATGGATCTCATACCGGCAAAGACCATGGATCCTATAATGGAATCACAAGAATGTGATTAACACATGTAATATATTATATATATATATATTATATATGCTTTTATTCGATTACTTGCAGATCGGTTTTTGTATGTTCCTGCAGGGCGATCTGAACGAATTGATCGTTTATAGATTTAGACTAAATCATCTGCTGCTGCTGCTGCTGCTGCTGCTACGCCTAGAGTCGTCGAACGCCGATCCTCATTTCCTCCTCTTCCATCCTCCTTCCATGGATGCTCTTCCCTAGAGCCAGCCTTCTCTTCACCAGCATCAGCATCAGCATCAGCATCAGCAGCCGGCGTGACTAAGGAGATCCAATGGCGCTTTCCTGGCTTCATCTATTGGCATGATCCCGCGAGTAGGCCTACAAATCTGTGTATTATCGATTGCATGTACATGTATGTATGCTTCAGGCCATGCCATGCATCCGCGGCGGGCAATCCCTATATAACTCCCCAGCGTCATTCCACTTCTCCTCCTCCCCTCAATTCCTCCTCCCCCCCCACAATCCTCCTTCCTTGTCTCCTTTTCCATCGCATTCCTACTTCCTTCTCTTGCGCACTGCAGTTTACTACGGCGTCCAAGCAAAGTGGTGGCGTCGTTTGCGGTTCGGCTCCAATCGACGACGGGCGACCGAACTCCTCCGAGCGGTGACGGCAACGGGCGTCGGTAGATGGAGTCCGTTGGGTCTCGACACACACACTCACACACACACACACACTCACGCACACACACCCACACACACACACACGCACACTCACACACACACCTCCTCTTCCTCCTTCTCTTGCGTGGATCAGTTAAGGGGCGAACAACGCACGACAGAATGCAATAGCGGCGGCGGCAGAGAAGCACAGTCGCGAACATGTCACCGTCGTCACCATCGTCGACATTTCTGGACGGCGGGACATTTCTTTTGAACGATTGCAACAAAGCCGAAGTCTATAATTGTCCTCCGTCATCATCGTCATCATCTCCGCTCCCCCTCCTCCGCTTCCTCTTCCACCTCAATAGGTGCACCGATTGTTCTCTGGAGGACGAGGAGGAGATGGTGGAGTGCCAGGCGTCGGCCGGGGCGGGTGCCGTGACCATGGCAACTGAGTGCCGATTAAACGTAACTGTCTACGATCCGAAATCAGCAGCAGCAGCTGAGGGAGGAGGACGAGGAGGAGGGGATGCTGAAGACGATTACGATGACGATTACGACGGGGCCGTTGATGATGGTCGAACCAACAACTGGTTCGCTCTGCTGCTCTTCCTCATTGTGGCTGTGGCAATCGGCGGCAATATCCTCGTCTGTCTGGCCGTCTACTGCAAGCGAAAGCTGCAGAACATGTTCAACTACTTCCTCGTGTCACTCGCAATGAGTGACATGCTGTCAGCCATACTCGTCATGCCACTGTCAATCATGAGGGCAACAATAGGTAAGACTCAACGACGACTCACCAAGTAATCTTCGACATTCGTTATCGTACATTTATATAGCGCCACTTCAATACAAACTCATCAGAGGCGCTCCCGACCTGACACCAAACAATAAAATAAGGTTGTCAAACGCTTGCGGAAAAGAGGCAAAGAAAGACAAAGATGAAGGTCTCATGTGGTTAATATTGCATCGCCCATATCTGTGCCCTCTCCGTGTCTGTCTGTATCTCTCTGTCCTCTCTCTATCCCTGTCTCGCTGTCTCTGGCTGTCTGTATCTGTCTCTCTCGTCTGTCTTTCCTCTGTCTCTCTTTATCTCTGTCTCTGGCTCTCTGTTTCTGTCTATCGGTCTCTCTGTGTTTCTGTCTTTCTGCCTCTCTGTCTCCATGTCTCTCTTTCAATATCAGCTGTTCATCATGCAGCATATACTTATAGGCAATATAGGGTCTACCCAAAATATACACGCACATAGGCTATAGCCGCTATACCATTGGCCCAACTATATTCCACTTTCAAGTCAATCTCATTGACAGTTTTATTTTCCAACTGCAAAATGTTTTTCGAATAAACATGCACTCCATGCCATCTGTCGGGCATTATGTTTCAGTTATACGATAATTGTAGATCTGTTGTTTAGTCCTTTTTATGCGCAGAGACGAGTGTTCGTGTACGCATATAATAGTTCTTGCAAATGTATGACAGGCAAAATGAAATACTGACGCATGCATGGCATAAAGAAGATTGCATGAAAAAACAAAGAGTACTGATGAACATACGAGATTTAAAACGAAAAGACGTTGATGACGTATTTGGGCAATTAGGACGGTAAGCCTCCATGCAGTGCCCTCTATAGAATTCGTCGGTAGCCTTTGTGTGCGCATGCATTGTTGGGATCTTTTCTTAAGTTCGTCATAATATTATCCGTGAACAAACAACTTCTCTTTGACTGCAGCTGAGCGTGGCAGAGATCTATAAAATGGCCTCATCCATTCGAATCCGTTGATATTTATTATATAGACAGCAATAATTATTCATTCATTCATTTTCATTCATTTCGAGAATTTATATAGTGCCTCTTCTTGTATTATATTCCAGTCGAGACCGTTGCTTAATTTCCAAAAGGCTGAGGAGGTCGGCCGTTTATTCCTCTCCATACTTAGGCTACTGTAGGTGATGATCGATTGTTTAAGCTGCAACCTGTAATTATTCGGTTGAACGCCATATACCACACTGCAGTGGTGCAGCGCTACATGTTCAGGGTGGACCAAAAAAGACCCCCCCCCCCGCTGTACATTGGTGACAGGTGGCTTTGGAAAGTCTAAGATTCGATTCGTAGATTATGATTGTATGTCATCTCAATAGAAGTCTTTCTTTTGGTTATCGGACCACCCTCCCCGCAATGGTCACTTCCCCCCCCCCACATATGGCACATAATTATACATGTATATTCGTTTTTTTGCTCAACTACGGTGCTGGGTTACTTTACTACAACAGCCAACTACAAAATACTGTTGCTAGATTTGCTACATGCAAGTAGCATTGTAACCAGACCACAAATCATCAGAAACACAGTTGTGAAGACATGTAGCGAACCTATATTATACTAATTCAACAGGCTGGTTGAAGGTTTACTCGATGGGAACACTATGTCAACGAAGTCACTCTATCCTTGTTTACTGTGATTCGTCCACAAGTCAGTTATGATCTCCTAGCATGGAAACGTATGCTGGACTTATTATACCTGCAGCCGCATTCGGATTAACTCGGTTTCATTCGGTTTCATTCGGTTTCATTCGGTTTCATTCGGTTTCATTCGGTTTCATTCGGTTTCATTCTGTATCATTCGGTTTCATTCGGATTCATTCGGTATCACTCGGTATCATTTGGTTTCATTCGGTGCACCTGAAAAACCATCATCGCTTCGCTAATAACTTAGCATATTATTTGGTGCGAAAGACAGTTAATGAATGGCGACGCTCAATTAGCGCTTCAGCGACGTCAGCAGAAACAAAAGCAAACGACATTCGTCAGTTTTCAGTCAGACGTTTACATTGACATTTAAAGCATAGCGCTTAATAAATTACGCTCCTCACTGTGTCACTGACTACAATGTAATAATGGACAGTCGGGCTAACAAAGATTCAGACTGGCTGATCCATAATTATGTCCACTGCAGAGTCACCAT
>OX243813.1:31701404-31711404 GCA_945859605.1 Lumbricus rubellus
CATATTTCAGTACTTTTACTTCGTTACAATTTATGCGACACTCGTTACAATGTTCGTTACTTCAAAGGGCTAATTAACATTTCGTTTCGCCAAGCTAAAACAGCTTATTCAAATTTGCATGCCTAAAAATAGATTTTTCGATGGCTGGTGCACGTTGGATGCACTGCCATTTCTGCAGCAGAACGACTCTTCAGCTGTGCATTGTGTTAACAATGAATCGGAAGCGTGCGTACTAGACTCAACGATAAGTGCCATTTCGAGAATTTAGTATTTTTGAAGGTTAACAATCGATTGAATTAAGCTTTTAGAAAGACTCAGTACTTTTACTTTTTACTTTAAAAGTATTATTTGAAGGGGGCTACTTTTTACTTTTACTTAAGTAAAATTTGTGATGAGTACTTTTACTTTTACTTTTACTTAAGTAATTAAAATCCATTTTACTTTTACTTTTACTTAAGTACATTTGCCCGATACTTTCAACAACACTGGTAGTATATGCAGAATGGAAGTCTACGCTGTGTGAACAATTATAATCTGACGCAATGAAAGCAACTAGGTTCTGCAAAGAGATTAACCAGTAAGTAAAGCGACGACGCAAAGTGGATATTTGATCTGTAAACGAATAGACTAAGCGTTGACTAAGTAGTAAGTACGACATTGACAGCTTTTTATCACTATTGTCTTAACTTGCTGCAGACTATAAAGGCTAATATCATACTCCACAATAAGGTTTGTCTAACACTGAATTATCCGCACAAGATGAATTATTGCTCTGGATAGCAAGCATTGCAAAATTTGATTTATAATTCATTAGTTCTCTTCAATGTCACTTTTCTCCTCCGAATAGGAAATAGGATTCCGGTCAATTTCCTATACTCTGACGTCGAGTCTCTTTCAATGAAGCAGTGGATGGACATTTTCATCATTTTTCATGGCTGAATTATGCAAGATTTTGAGTGACGTTCATCTTTTGTGGATAAGCGCAATAATTCTTGAAGCATGGTCCACTCAAACCTATAGACCTATAGGGCTTCTATAGGCCTAAACAGTCCGATCAATCGGATAATACCCAGATCAATCGAACCATGCATAATAATTTATTATTTAAGTCACTCGGAACATACTCCGGTCCAGGGCTGTACTCAGAACTTTTGAGTTGAGTACACGCTACAGAAGGAAAAATGTTAAATTTTCACGTCCCAAAAACCGATAATTTTTTTAGTCATCCGGTCGAAATTTCGCCAATTGTCAGGTCAGAAAATCTGATGATTCTTTTTTATTCATTGGCTCCGAATTCACCCCAAATACACCCAAATAGATGTGTGCCCCATGGTTTACTCGTATATACACAGTGCCCGATAAAAACACACCAAAAAACTTTGTCATGAAACGCATGTAAGTCTAATGTTAAATAAGAAACAGTAATGTTTCATTTAAGAAGATGTTCGAAGTGATGTCCCTTCGCTTGAACGCAGGCTCTCAGCCTTGGCCGCCACTATTCAATAGCTTTGTCAATGACACTCTGCTTCAACTGTGCCCACACAACGATGAGGCGCTCCTTCAACTCGTTGATGTCCCGTATTGCTGTCTGGTAAACGCGTTCCTGTATTAGACCCCAAATTCTGTAGTCAACGGGATTGAGGTCTGGTGAGTTTGCTGGCCAGAGTTTCGGTCCAATGAAGCTTGGTGTTTCACGTCGCAGCAACGCAATGGTGTCCTTTGCGCGATGTGCTGGGGCGCTGTCCTGCTGGAGAATGAATAAGTCGCTTGACATCCCCCTGATCGCTGGCAACATCTGCTCCATCAACAGGATCTTCCTGTAATATTCGCCGTTGACCTTCACCCCAGGTTCAACGAAGAACAATTCCGTGCACCCGAGCTTCGAGACGGCGACGGAGACCATCAGTGAGCGGCTGAATGTAGGCGATTGGCGTCAACGTTGCGCTTCAGTGTTGTCGTGAATACGTAGGCCTACTACGTAGAGACAATCGTTCTGAGGGTTGATTGGAGGCGCCACTGTAAACAGCTTCTCGTCACTAAACCAGATGAAAGGGACTATATGCTCGGGAAACTTTGAGAAACAACGTACAAACTTTTATTACAATTGGCTTAGTTTTATAGAAGATTTTTGAAAAGTTTGTTGGTGTGTTTTTTATGGAGCACAGTGTATATATATATATATATACTGTGTACCCTGATTTTTACCCGCGTAGGCCTATGCCCTGGTTTTCGGGAGGTGAGTATGCGATGCCGGGTTTTTTCGGAGGTGAGTAGGGCCTATACGCCGTATACCCGCGTATACCCTTGAGTACAGCCCTACTCCGGTCAATATTTAGGTCAATCGAAATATAAGCTTACTTAGGCCAATAATTGACAATTCTGTTTACGGGGGTTTACCTGTTATTCCCCAGTCCATCAATATTTTGGTCGGTGGCGCTACACAAAGTTTCTAGATAGAATCCGTTGAGATTAGTGAACGCAAGAGGATTATGGCGATCAATTTCATGGCGCGCATGTCTATTTTAGGTCAGTTGCTTTTATCTATGATTATAAAAAGTACTTTTTATTTACACGACGCAATCAATAAATCACAGCACGAGGTGGAAAAGTAGAAATGAATATGCCATTGGACAATTGCACGCTGTATAGTCTATAATAGCTCTGATGGGTGATTAAATTTAACGGATTCCAGCGTGACTTACAATCAATGTAGGCCCATTCATAATATGAAATGGCATTTCGTGTGTACTGCTGTGTATGCCTATGAATTTACACAATAGTCCTTTAAGCCTACTGTAATAGCCTACGTAGATCATATGATATTATTGATTCGATTACTCGATAAACTGAATTGCGTGGCGTAAAGTCATTATCGGAAATTGTGCCAGCTAAGTTATTGATCGACAGATGGATGTAGGTCAAGTACCAATTATAGAAGTGATTGACAGATTGATGTAGGTCAAGTACCAATTATAGAAGTGATTGACAGATTGATGTAGGTCAAGTACCAATTATAGAAGTGATTGACAGATTGATGTAGGTCAAGTACCAATTATAGAAGTGATTGACAGATTGATGTAGGTCATGTGCCAATTATAGAAGTGATTGACAGATGGATGTAGGTCGTGTGCCAATTATAGAAGTGATTGACAGATGGATGTAGGTCATGTGCTAATTATAAATTATAGAAGTGATTGACAGATGGACGTATATGTCACATGCATCTCGCTGACATTTCCCTGCATGCAGCCTCCGATTGATATCTTACATGCATGGTGAGATGACTAGATGATTAGATGCCGATACAAATTTATATTTTTTGGGTCAATTTCTTTCAAAAGTCAAGAATATGCGTCTTCATATACATTCGATATCCATGACTGTGGGTCCGGGGAGTCTTTATACATATAGAAAAGACTAAAAAAGTAAGTTACACTTCGTAAAACATTGTCTCAGCGTAGACTACTACACCCGTTTCCTATAAGCTTAATTAATGTTGTGTACGCTTGCCCTTTAGCGTCAGAATATGTATATATATATACATGTAGGCCTATATATAGGCATATTCTAATAACTTTTTAGCCTCTTGTATATAAATATACATATATATTATATGCGTATGCAATAGGCTAGAAAGTGATTGTTTTCGAGTCTCGATCCGTATTTCTGTTGGTCTAAACTCTCCTCGCGCGTGACTGTGTGCGATCGCCTGAGAATTTTCCTGATTGCATCAGCCTCTGTCTTGTATCGTATCGCACTCTGGATACAATTGCATTATTTACATAATATCTGTATGTATCATCATCATCTCGATACAGGAACGGAATATTATGTAGAGTGTAGACCTACTTTGCCCGAGGAATAGCGCTTGACGTGAACTCTGACATGACTATATATCTTAATCCAATCTAATCTAATCTCTAACGTCTATTGCTCTTATACATATGCAATGCTATGCATGGTGTCCTCAGATTTTTTGTAGCAGGGGCAAAGCACAATGGTCCCGGTTTTTCATTTTTATCAAGAGCTTGACGACGCAAATCAGGAAATTAATTGGAACACGGGTAGGCCAACTTTTCATGAAGATTTCTGAATGTGTATACAAGGTCTAAACTTATCATTTTCACTTTGTGCAGGCCTATCATTAGTATTCAATCAGTACTTTGGTTTGAGATTTGCTTTAGAAATCAATAAGAAATATATATAGGTCTGTAGTAATAAAAATAACTGTCAATTTTTTCCAGGAGCAAGTGCTCCTTCTTGCCTCTATATATGCGTGGGCACCCATGCATGTGATCTTATGTTAATGCGCAAGACCTTTTACCATGGCACTATAGCTCTTCTCCTCAATTCCCTCGCCATTCCAACTCTAAACATCACCCACCGTCGTAGCCATCCGTCTGCCTGCATGCGTGCCTGGCTCTCCGGATATTCACCCTCTGTATGCCTATATATCGATTTTGTTTTGATTAAGCGCAGGCCTGTGAATAAACTGGTTCCGTGACTTCGCTTTTGTGGGCGCTGTAGAAATCTCGAGATTACAATTACGATTACGACCACAAACTCTTAGTCGCAATCGTTATCTTCGGATTTGTTCTGCGCAGAAAACTCAACGTCGCGTGAACCATATAGGCCTACATTTAGGCCTATAGGCTACTACTATACGTGTAGACACAGCTTTTGCATACCGGGTATAGGCGCTCAGTCAATGGAATCGGAAAGGTTGTCAAAGTGAGATCGCATGGCTTAGAGTCTTAGACACTATGCCACAACATGAGGCTCTACAAGCCACTTAATCGAACAGTATAATCTATGATTATGATAGTAGCCGATAATTACATGTAGGCCCTAATTATGTTTTGCAAATGCATGCCGCAGGACTGCCGTGCTAGTATACAGATGACATATTCAGCATTAGGCTAGGCCTACTCTTGTATCTCTCTGTCTCTGCCTCTGGCTCTGTCCGTCTTTCTATAATATGTCCGTCTGTTCGTCTCTGTCATATAGGCCTGTGCATGTCGCCGTATACGCTATACTAATGCATTTCCATAATATTATTTTTAAGCAGATGACGATCTTTAATTTTGGCAGACGTTCAAAACGAAGGCGATTAGCAAATGTCGACAATAAGATCGATGAAGAATAGTTGCAAAAGACTGCAGGCAGACTGAAAGACGAAGGCAGATAAAGAGCCAGATACAGAGACCGACAGACACATATACATGTAAGCTTACACAATAATTAAGCGCGCAATTATCATGATAATACAGACAGACGAAGAGAGAAATACACAGAGTAACGCAGAGAGAGACAGACAGACAGAGACAGACAGAGACAGACAGAGACACTATATATAGGTCCGGAGGAGCTCGAGGCAGCAGACGGAAAATAGATCAATGTCAGAAAACATAAGCAGACGAGATTCGTCGTATGACGTATTCATGACGGAAGAGACAATGACGTCAACGGATGATCAGATAGTAAAAAATACAGAGACGAATCTGCAAAGACATGAGGCCACGATAAGCCTATTATAGGAGTATATATGCAAGCTCCGATTAAGAGACTGGGACGCAATGAAACTTCAACGATGATAATGATGAGGTCAGAACGATGATAACGACGGCATAGTGAAAAAGGGTGCACGGGAAGAAAGATAGACAGATAGACAGACAGACAGACAGACAGACAGACAGACAGACAGACAGACAGACAGACAAACAAACAGACAGACAGACAGACAGATAGGGAGGAATTGAGATTAAAGTGCCGAAGAGATTCAGGCTGCATATAATTACAGTAGCCTAGTAAACAGGATATTAAAATTAAATATTCAATGGAAGACTTGTAACCGATACCTAACTGTTGAGAGATTTTGATAAAAGCTTAGATATTACTAGAATCTCATAATCTAATTAGCCTACTTATCATCAATCTTTGATCCATTGGTCACAATGGTCAGTCAGTTCAGAAAGTATAGTTTTGGCAATTAACTCACGATTCATTTCATTTCGTGAATTTATATAGCGCTTCTTCGATGGCATCACAACACTATAGACGCCTGACACCGTTGAAAGTTCTATATTTAGAGTTAACAGCAGGCAGCTTAAAGCATCAAAGTTCGTAAATCGCTCTCGTCGTCTTATGCACTTTTCCGAGTAATTCCGCACAAGTGCATGTCATATTTCTTTGGCAGGATATTATTGCTACGCCTATGTATACCTCATCCGTTCAACTTACTGGTTTTCCTGTCAAAAACAACCGATGGTAGACCTAATAATAGGCTATATTTCGCCATCAACCCCCTTCCCCCCGAATCATATCATCATCTAAATGCGCTTCAACGTCTTCCTCGGCCGCAGCCTCTCAGTGCGCATGCTCCGCAGACGATTTTTTTTCTATCGTTCGTGAAATAATTTGAGTTCGTCCAAGCAAATATTTCCACGAAACTTCATCTGTAACCAAGAATTAATGGCGGTAAACTATCTCAGCCTATTATATAGCACTGGTAATCAGTACCGGTAATTAAATTTAATTAAGTAAATCGGATTAATTGCCACAGCTAATTAATTTTCAATTTAGAGTTCAATTCATCTTTTTTTACCCCAATGTAGACCGTGTATATGCATAATATTATACAGATAGGCTACTTGGATAAGAAACAGTGGCGTAGCTACCATGTGTGCAATGTGTGCAAAGCACACGGGCCCACGACCTCCAGGGGCCCACAGAGAATGCTAACTAATTTTTTTTATTATTAATCGAACTTAATTAGTAGGCTAATTCGCATTATTTTGTGGCAAAATAATGTAGTTTTTGCGAACACACTTAGATTTACATTACTTCTTTAGTCTTTACTGATGCAGTGACGCCTGTCAACCGCCGTGCTGTTGACAGAAAAAATTGTAGGGCTGTAGGCCCTACTGAACTTCTTTTAACTTGTGATTTTGTCTCGAGTCATGATGAAGGTCTAACATATTTTAAAGTTGAGAACAAGAAACGAATCATGCCATGCAGCATAAGATTCTTATTTCGCCGATACACTTTCCGATGCAAGTGGCATGGGTGCCTATGATATCTAGGATAGGCCTAGGTGTGATAATCATGTCCGTCTATCTGTCACATTCGTAGGCCTATGTTGTAATCCATGGTGAGAATTGTCGGGGTTTGAGGTGGTAGTTAAGTCTTCTTGTCACTGTTTCACAACCAAACTCCAATCCTCACACTGCTGTCAACTTATCTCAGCTCTCACCCCACAATCGTGGAGACGCAAAATTGAGCACGTGTAGATCAGGGTTGTAGGAATCACGTATGTATTCCCCTATTTTGCACTTGCATGGAATATTGCTAAACTTATTTTTAGGTAGGCATACAATAAAAATATTGATGATCGTGTCTTTTTGGTGGGCACATTGCAACTCATGGACGGTGGACCTGAATTGATATATGATTGACAATTTCTGCTGAACAAAATGCTAGAAATAAACTCTATGATGCCATGACATTGTACTAGAAGGCCTACTAATAATAGTAAGTGGTTAAGTAGGCCTATAATAATTATGCTAAGTGATAGATTTCAAAATCTACGAAGCCATAGCACTTAGTTTATCTGTCTCATTCGTGCTGCATTCATGTTTATGAACTGTGATGTCTGATAGCAAAATGTCATTGATTAGTTTTAGTGATCTTGATTGCAGGCAGAGTAAGAATTGTGGAGTGTTGTGGGTTTAACCCCCAGTCTTTCTTTGGACGCCATAGTAAGGTCCTCATCGTATACATACGCCCAAGTCCCAACTCCACATAAGTCAACGTCTGACCCCCCCGTGAATGGGGGCCGTGATGGGCCTATGTTTCTACAATTCTCATGCTGATTGCATGAACACAAAATACCGGTCTGACAAGGTCAATCAGGGGCCCATGCGGAACTTCTGCACACGGGCCCATGAAAAGTTAGCTACGCCACTGATAAGAAAGATTGGATATGGACCACGGACATTGACATTCAGTTACACACATTCGGTACCACATCATATCAATTAGGCCTAGGCCCTATATACGTCTGGGCAGTTTCTACGTGACTCTAAAAGCTTCCAGTTGTAATTACGAATAGATTCTTTGCAAATAAGTCTCCTATCTATACGCAATTACCTTCTAAATGCCACAGAGTAATAGAAGCAAACGTTTCACTTAAGTATAAGACATTATCGGAATTCTCTCGCAATTCGTAACGCTTACTGAACGAACAATCGTCGAACATTAAGCATTGCAGCATTGCAGCATATAATTTATATGAGGCAATTTCAACATGAAACGAAACAGTCTTCTTCCGCTTACAGCCATGAAGTATATCAATCGCTTATGACATCCTGTCTTCCATCTCCTCCTCCTCCTCCTCTTTTCCCTCCACCTTCTTCTCTTCCTTCTCTCTGTCATTCGTCGACTTATCTTATTCATCTATTCACCAGCGTTTCTTCAATTTCTTGATTGAACCACAGTACAAAATAACAAACAATACGTCGACTCTCGGCCTCTCCTCCTCAGGATGTATGTGAGACTGATTTTATAATATAGAGTAGTCCGCCATCTTCAGTGCAAGCTGTTTACGACGTCACAATGCACGTTGCCCATAGCAACGCTGTAAAGACTTATTTACTGCACATTATCTTACGTGTGAATTCACTCTTTCAAAATGGCGCTGACCAGAAAAACCAGTCAACAGGCAACAATGCAAGTAGACGTGCTACTTGTTGTTGTTGCTGTGATTGGACTGTCGCTCAAACTATAGCCTACTTCATTTGTCGCACTGCCTTGCCGTCTCCTATTATAGCCGTAACTCTTCTTTTGCTCTCTTTTTCACAGCAGTTTCTCAGCACGCTCTCTCCGTTTCTAACACCCTTTTGTTGCATCCTTCTCCACAGGCATGATTTTTCTCAGTATTTTCCTTCCTTTCGTTGCTCCCTTCTGCATAATATGTATGAATGTACATGTATGTATGTATGTATGTATGTATGTATGTATGTATGTATGTATGAATGTACATGTATGTATGTATGTATGTATGTATGTATGTATGTATGTATGTATGTATGTATGTATGTATGTATGTATGTATGTATGTATGTATGTATGTATGTATGTATGTATGTATGTATGTATGTATGTATGTATGTATGTATGTATGTATGTATGTATGTATGTATGTATGTATGTATGTATGTATGTATGTATGTATGTATGTATGTATGTATGTATGTATGTATGTATGTATGTATGTATGTATGTATGTATGTATGTATGTATGTATGTATGTATGTATGTATGTATGTATGTATGTATGTATGTATGTATGTATGTATGTATGTATGTATGTATGTATGTATGTATGTATGTATGTATGTATGTATGTATGTATGTATGTATGTATGTATGTATGTATGTATGTATGTATGTATGTATGTATGTATGGATATATACAATCCTCCTCTCATTGACCTTACAGTGTTTATATGCCGTTCCCCTTCCTATTTAACCTCCTTCCTTTCCCTTTTCGTCTTCTCCTCGTTCCCCTTCGCAAACACCTCGATTCTGTTCCTACTTATTTTCTTAACCTCCTCCCTCCCTCCCATGATTCCCTTCCAACTCATTTTGTTGTCCTCTCCCTCCCTCCTCCCTCCTTCCTACTTCTTCGCTTTTCCGTAAATTTCTTATCCAGTCGGGTAAAAGAATGAAATGGGGCATCTGGGATGAATGAATGGAGAGGAGGAGGAGGAGAATGAGCAATATATTGAAGAAGTGGGCGTGCTGGAGCAGCCGAGTGAAGCGGATGGAAGGCAATGAAGCAATGAACGGTTGATCGCTGGCACCGATTACTCGCTAAAAGCGACTGATCAGATTTTATGATCTCTTGTATAACCGACTGAGACAGTTTCCATGTATACCTCTGCACATGCCTGCTTTTCTGTCTGACTGTCTGTTTGCGTCTGTCTGCGTGCCTGTGTCT